>JAJHUR010095446.1:0-22126 GCA_027495735.1 Lutjanus campechanus | reverse complement strand
TTAATTAATAATATATTATAATACATCATTTAAGCACAGCAGAGAATCAGACAAGAAAGAGAGAGAGTGAAGGAGATATTTACTACTTGTCCCATGTAAAACTGCCACAGAGACTTTGGTTTTCTGGGTGTGTCAGTGAGAACTATGAAACTTGGCATGTAAATTTTATGAGCATTCATATAGCACTATAACTCACTTCTCTCTGTGTATTTCATGATGTTACACTGTCTTGTAGATGTTAAGTGTGTTTATTGTAGGTTACTGCTGTAAACAGTGTTAAGCTAACTGGCTAGCCAAGCTAGCTTGCCTGTATTACTGTACAGATCTGCATGTATTTGTTCCTTTGTGCTTTATTACAGAAACTACAGATGTACACAACACTATGCTGTGCTGTTTGTGCTACTTGCAGTATTTCTATTCAGTAAGTAAAGAGCTTAAAAGACAATTTTCAGGGGTCCAATCCCCAACATGTTATTTAGCTAGTTTATTTGTGCACATGCACACACCCTGCAGCCAATCCACCCAAAAGCAGCCGATTCAGGGGGAACACCTAAGTGTTCAAGTCTCCAGTTTTACTTTAAAACCCTCACCAGGAGCATTTAGAGCAGAGGCATCAAAAATAACAGCTAATAAACACCAGATGTGACAGCTGATTTCAAAGACCACTGTTGAAAGAAAGGTTTTATCTTTTCTGATGGCATAACCCTCATTGTCCCAATACTTACTTTGGTCTGTTTTTGCATATCATCTGTACCTCCCGACACAGCCAAAACGCAGTAACTACACATTTAGTCAAAACTGAATTAATATATTTATATTTATATATGTTTCACCATATAAACATTTTATGCCATAAAATTTTGCTCATAAATTGTTAAAGATCTAAACAACAGAGGTAAAAACCAAAGTGCAGTGACTACAATCTGATCAGTTAAAGCTAACAATTGAGAGCACAAGCTAATTTTTTTTACTCTTCCTCCAGTATCTTGTAATTGAAAAAAAAAAATCAAGTTTTCTGTTTCGACACCTTATTCATTGAGTTTAGCTTATCACATTAAGAAGCAGGTGGCTAAATCTAATCGTAATGAATACGGCTGCAAGTAACACTTAGACAAGTATTCTTCCGATTAGCCAATTATTTATTTGGTCAATAAAATGTCAGAAAAAGGTTAAATTGTTGATCAGTGTTTACTTATGTCCAAAATGACATCCCCAAATGTCTTCTTTTTTTTGCCCACAACCCAAACACATTCAGTTTACTGTCATAGAGGAGTACAAACAATATAAAATAGGTTACTCAACCCAATTAATTGATTATCGAAATAATTGGTATTTAATTTAATAATCACTTCAGAATTGATTAGTCATTACAGCTCTAGTAATGAATTTTAAAGGTAGGCCAACACCAGATAAAGTAGATAAAAGTACCCAGCCTAACTTCTGAGAGCAGCAGTGACTGACTGTGGTGTCAGCAGCCTCTGGTGGGATTCATGGGATTTGTTGAGGTGAAGCTGGTTACAGTTAAATAAATACTTAAATGTACTTAATCTAAGGTTCGTTTCTTTAACTTGTTCATTGGTTCAAAGAAAAACATTTTATTTGTAGATAAAGCTTTAACTGTGGTTTTTAGATGGTCCCAACATGTAGTATCTAAATGTTTCTTTAGGTTTCATGTACATCTGTGACAAAGATTATTAATCAGCCTAAACATGCATGAAATCAAATATATATATGAAAATGTGTTACAGTTTGATGGGTGAATTTTTCATGAGTTGTCTCCACCTTTGATCAAGATTGATTAAGCAAAACAATGAGCTGAAAGCTGCAAGAAACTGCAGACTGTGGTGGGACTGCTAACCTTTTCACATTACAGGAGTCTTAAGATCAAATTATTATACAAACACACACACCCACACAAGACAGCACCTACATTTAACTCATCAATAGCTTGGGCGTGACTGTGAAGTAAACAGCTGCAGGTGTGGGCGGGCAAAAACAATGTAGAAACCACATCTCTCATATCTGGCTCTAAACTTCCTCATTCTCCAACGGCCTTGTTGTTTGTCTGAACCGTTTTCACCTGAGTGGACATGTCTGGGAATGCACCATGATCCAGCCTTACCTCTGGGGGGAACTGGGGTGAAGGGGATACTCTGGGACAGCCTCATCAAGTTGTTGCGCTCCACAGCTACAGAAGTAAACACATAAACACACAAACAGATTAAGACAATGAGAAGAGGAATGGACAGAAAATAAATAGCAAATTAAAAGCAATATAGGAACAAAAAACTCCAATCATTGAATCTGGAAACTAAAACCATGTCTCACCTGAGTACTGGTAGTTTTCCATGGGCTTGAAAGGTGAGCCAATAGCTACAGAGAAAAAGAAAAGAACTGTTCATCTTTCTGTAAACTAAATTGATATTATTCATTTAATGAACATGGCAGTGGTAATCACCAGACATTCATTTGGGCAAAAATAATTCAACAAAAATACCATAAGCTGTTCCAACATCCACCAGTAGATGTCTCTGTACTATTTCACAACAACAGAAGCACAAACATATCCAGTTTTGATGCAAAAGTTTGATTACCTTTGATTATTAATTTCTGTAAAAATGGCACAAAATTCTGCTTATAGTTTTGTATTTGGAAGCTGAATAAAGTATTTGTTAGTCACTCTTTAAGTCAAAGTCAGGAAGTAATGTCTAGTGACTATGTTCATGATCTATTCATCTGCCAATTGTTTTCTTTACTACTTGACCTAATATCCTCATTCATTAAAAGTCAACACATAGTGAAAAACTGTCCATCACACTTCAGAGCCTGAAATGACATATTCAAATGTCTTGTTTTGGCCGACCAACAATCCATAAGTCAAAGATAATCAATTTATATTGATATAAAACAGCAAAATGCAGCAAATCCTTACATGGGGGAAACTGAAACTAGCAAATGTTTGGCATTTTTGCTTGAAAAATGACTGAAAGCATTCGTCAGTTACCAAGCAAATTACCAATTAATTTTCTCTTGATCAACTAATTGATTAACAACTAATCTTTTGAACTGTAACTGAGAGTTGAGACTGATATATGTCTCTGAGTCGGTTGTGCTGTTTGTTCAGTCAGTGTGGGTTACTCACAGTCCTTTCTGGCTCCAAGGTGGGTGTGCCGTGGCGTGTACAGAGAGACTGCGGCTGTTAACCACAGAAGAAAAGTACAATTAAGTTTTCATCCAAAAACATGAGTTAAACATGCATGACATAGTTCACACTCCTGATGTAATGTGAAATAACTTTTCTACGATTTTCTAGAAACAAAGTTCAAGATTTCCAAAATGGGCTCTCTGTTTCAGTTGAAAGTCTATCGTCCGATATAGTTTTATATAGTTTTGATAATCGCTGACTACCCCAGAAATGACATCAACTTCCATCAACCTTTCTTCCTAAAAGTCTATAATATTCTGGAAGTGCCACTGTCTTCTGCAATACAGTGAGGTTATCAAAGCCAAACAAAAAAATTTTTCCTTATGTTTGTGGTGATTGTGTATGGATTACTGTGGACTGTTTAACACACAAAAATGCATTGGATGCAAAGAAAGGTAAAAGGTCAAATGTCACTTTGACAACAGTGTCTGTGCAAATGCTGCTGCACCAGCTGATCCAGACAGAACAAGTCTGACCCAGCTAAACCAGATGGAGGAACTACAGTGAAACCACACATCTTACCAGATAGTGTATCTTCCCCAGGGGCTCGTCTGACAGAGAGAGACAACAGAGAGGCATTAGTTTAATAAGCCTGATTACATGCACATCAGAATAGTTCATGAATTTACTGAAGAGCTTGTGAAATGCATTTACATATAATGGTGTGAATCAGAGTACATCAGTGTGTGCTGGCTCTAAGAGATTTTAAAGGTTTATCTTATTTTAAATCAGAGAAAAACAAACACATCAACTTAAATCAGACATATACCAGCCTGACTTTCACTTGCATTTACATAAGTCTGTAGTTAAGAGGTGCTGTGCGTGTGTGTGTGCGTGCGTGCGTGTGTGTGTGCGTGCGTGTGTGTGCGTGCATGCATGCGTGCGTGCATGCGTGTATCCAGTGGGAGGACACTTACAGGCTGCTGGCTTGGGCTGATTTGACCTGAACTCTTTCCTGGAGGAGAAAGGCAAGTTGTTAAAGAAACACATAAACTGGTATAATTAAAGCTACAGAATTTAGTTTTTTTTTTTCCTAAATAATTTTATACTCGTGAAAGTAGACACATAAACACACTTCTTACCAGTACTGCAGTCCTGGGGTCCTCATGAATGAGGATGTCCTCAGCTGACACTCTGCTCCTGTCCTTCTTTGTCAGAGCTGCAGAAACACAATGAACCATACCCAACCATTATCAACCATGTAATCAGTGAAAATATAAGCCTGTCAACAGAGGCAGCTGCTGGTTTTAGGCTGCAGTGATCGCTGAAATTAACACAGATATTTAAGAATATATTTCTCAGCAGATATTAGCATTATTTGTATTATTTTTGTGGGCTTACTAGAGTCAGGATGGAGAAAAGCCGGGTTTCTGTCAAACTCTGTGAAGCCAGCATAGGAGTTGACTGCTCTGATGTGACCGTGACCTTCAGGCTGAGCCTGTGGCCACAAACAGACAGAGACAAAGAGAGACAAGGAAAAGTGAGAGAAGATGAACATCATTTTGAAACACTAATAAACTGAACACTATATTTCATTCTTTCATCCTATCAGTATGAGTGCAAGGGAGAAGAGTGTAAACTAACATAAAACACACAACTTCAGGTTTCAGAGGTCCCTCACCTCAACTCATCTTAAATAATTAATGCCTGCATTAAGGTAAGAATAAATTATTGAAATATAATGTCAGGCTTCTTACACATCAGAGAAAACAAGCCGAGGCACCACATCACATAATAAAGGCAGTGTATTTAATGATGCTAACTATGAGATGAGATGCATCAGGATCTGTCTGATTCAGGTGATGGACTGATAAATCACATTGTTGATTCACAGCAATCAATCAGAGCAGCATGTCACAATATCGGGTGAAAAGAAAACTTTCTGCATTTTTACAAGTTGGGAAAAGCAGACTTGAGACCAACAGGCAATAAAGTTACAGTCAGTTGCTAAAGTGTGTCACTGCAGGTCAGACACCAGGCAAAAGTTTGATTATCAACATTTGGACACTCATTTTAGCAGGTTTGCTCAAAGTTTGTTTGTATTATGATCTCTGCTTACAGTATAAATTTCCTGTGAGAAGTCCTGTAGTTCACTTAGATGTGACACATTTTGACTGTAACTGGCAAATGATGGCAAAAACTGAAAAGCAGGGTGACGTCACCTGACCAAGGAATCTCAGGTTTTTACCTGAACATCAGAAAATTTACTTGTGGAGCCTTATAAACATCAATAAATCAAGTGGCCACATAAGCATAACTTTTAACACTTTGAACAGAAACTTAAAAAAATAATATATTTTGGGATGTAAATATGACTGACACGCATGGATGAGACCAGCCCATTTGGGTACTTTGCTCCTCTATCATGATCATGACCCTTTTTGGGTGAAAGTAACTACTCTAATTTGACTGATGTTGAATACAAATTATGCGGTCTGTGCCAATTTAAAAGCATATACAGTAAGAAAACCATGTCACTTAGGAGTCCAAATCCTATAGCCAGTCATGTGACCAAATATGCTAATATCTATGTCTTTGATAATCAACACACATAGAAAGAAAAAATAAAGAAACAGGGGTTGATGAGTGTCCTTTCAGTCTAGCTCCTTCAAAGTGGAAGAACAACCCCACCGAGTGGCAGGAGGAGGCATAGCCTCATTGAAAACTACCTTATTGAATCCCCAGGTAAGGTCTTTCTGACATCTGTCAGCTGTTTTAGTAGTCCATGCAATGCGGTAGGAGTTTTACATCGGCAACATTAACATGCATGCAATGACTTCCTTTTTTTTTTCCAATTTGGCATTAGCACTTTGATAGTGCTTGTTTTCACCCACAAGGGGGCATGGTCATCGTACTGACAGGTATGGTTACCCTCATCCATACACATAAAAAGTTTCCAAAACACACACATCCAAATGTAATAAATACTAGGCACTGGACAGAAGTACATGTCAAAAAAGAAAAATACCATGTAAAACCATAAAGAGGTTTTTCTCTTCTCAATATACCACAACAGTGTGATAGTTTTTCACATGATGAGTTTGTAACCATATATTTAGATGGTATATATTACATATATGAATTATACTCACAGGATCTATTAGATTTACCATTTACCACTTTGTAATCACGTGACTGTAAAATGAGTCTCTGAATTTTTATGTCTGTGGGAGCATTAGTGTGCAGACTATTTTTTTTCCCTTTTTACACACACAAACATACACACACACCTGTGATCTTGTCTGTGTGGAAGGACTTTGCTGTCTGCTGGAGGTCTCTTTGGGTGTGGAGTGCTCGAGGTCCATAGTGTCTTTATGTCCTGAAACAAAAAGAGAAAATTATTCAGTCCACATCACAGCATTTTAAACAGCTCTGTTAAGTCTGTCACATTCTCACAATAAATAAAAACTCTTTTTTCCTATTAATTCACGTTTGCCTCCTATAAAAATGTCCCACCAAAACAATCATAAAGAATTATTTGACAGAGATTTGTTGACTTCAATTGTGAAATCTAAGGTGATCACTGTTTAGTTTTTGGAACAAGACAAGAAAACGCACTGCCCGATCTGGTGGCGTGACCTTCACAGCAATGGTAAAATAATCACAGTTCAAACATCTGATTCTCATGAGAAACTCCTCACCTCCACCTGCCAAACAAATCCTTAATCAGTCACAGTTAGTAATGAAAACCTCAACCAGTCAACCAATCATTCATGCTCCAGGAACAGAGAGTAAATGACAGACAAGAGGTCCAGACAGAACAGATAAAGGAAAGGTACCAGTTAAAGGTTATATCAGGATCCTGATTTGGAGCTGGAACGGCCCAAGCACCCGGCAGACGCAGCCCTCAACACAGACTGAAACTCAAACCTCTCATTGTGCACAGATCTTTTGCCATGTTCTTCTTGACTTCTGACCCACTCTGACCCTCACTGTGACTGCAGGATGCTGGAGGTGCAGGTGGTCTCGACATTTTCCATTCCCTTCTCTTTCGTCTGTAGGGTCTCCTTGTTGCTATAGCAGGGGCATGAGCACAACCTGGAACGTTGTTGTTTCCACAGGCATCATCCAGTGATGACTCAGCTTCAGCAGCCAGTGGGACATCAGTGTCTGTACTCCGTGTACTCAGAGAGCCTGATCTGCCCTCGTCGTCGCAGAACGCCTCATTCACGTACCCCAAACTCAACTCCCTCTCCCCCTTTCCTAACTCCTCTGTGCTCTTCGCAGTGCAAGCAGGCATGCAGGCAGGCTGAGCAGAGCCCGAAGTCTTAGAGACAATAACAACAGTGGGATACACACACACACAGTTTTCACTCTCCTCATCAACACCAGACTCACTTTCAGGCTCATACTTACCCACAAACGCCCCAAACTCGACAGTGGTGCTGTCTGTTGGCTGGAGGGGCTGCTGGTAAAGCCCAGCGAGGGCCAGTTCTGGGTGGCTGGAACCACTGTGCTGGGAAGGGGAGCTGCTGATGTGGAACTGAGCCCCGGGGGAGGGCACATTGGGCAGGCTGGATGGGGAGTCGGAAAGGCCCGGCTCTTGTGGACGGGTCAGCTTACTCTGGGTGAGAGAGTGGCCTCGGAGACGCAGCTCCGGAGGGGAAACGGCCACAGCACTTTGGACAAAGGCACTGGAGCCAGCACTGCCTGAGGAGCCAGCCTCTGCAGCAAGGTGGCCGAGCCCAAACAACCCTCTCCTCTCTGGACTCAACGCTGGGTTAAGGCTGGGGTCCAGCCCCAGTCCTGCTCCAGGGCTGGGCCCGACTCTCCGGCTACTTTCCGCCCCAGCCCCTCCCCCTGCACCAATCCCAAACAGTGAATCGGCGATGTTGGCTCCTGCCTGGGGGAAAGAGGAGCCAAAGTAGGCACCCACACTGCGCTTTCCTATCACGGATGATTTGGAGTGGGGGCCAGTGTCTGTTGCCACAGGGGCAATGCTGGGGACAACGTTCTTAGAGAGGCTGAGCTCCCGGGTGATCTGATTATGGACCTTGCTGGCCTCTGATGCCCTCTGAGCAGTGAGGGTCTTCAGGGTGTCCACAGTCAGAGCTGATAGGTCCTGTAGGTGGCCAATCTGGGAGTCCAGTGTGTGCAAAGAGCGTTTTATAAAGTTGACCTTGTTCCCGACCTCCCTCAGCTGCATACACATGGTCTCAACCCTGGAAATGACAGACCGGAGCTTCAGTTAGTCTAAGGTCACCTTGTGTTACCTACGGCTGTTAATGGTCAATGAAAAAAATCAAAATGTAAGCTACTTAACTGTTGTTTCTAGTTTGAAATAAATTATTCATATATTTACTGACTCGTTTCAAATCTTTTTTTGCATTAATTTTTAGCCATTTAAAGAAATGTTTTGATTTCATTATCACTGTATATTAAGCAGCTTTTCTTAAAAATTTATTTTCATACATGGTGTAAAGGTTTTTGAAAGAATTTAAAAGGTGACTGGTTCCCTGTTTTGTTGGTCTTGTGCACAAGGACACTGTATTTATTTTTTGTTTTGTTTTTTTTATCCTATTCTATCCTTTATCCTATTCTATCCAGAATTCAGCTAATTATCTGAGCTATGTGTGCGCATAACATGAAAGAACTAGAACTCTTGATATATAATGCATTTGTAAACATAACTTCTGTTTATTTATCATAGTGCTGCAACCAGTTATTTTCAATATAGATTATCTTACCAGTTACTTTCATAATTCATCGATTAGTCTATCAAATGTAAAAAAAAATTGGGAAGAAAGCTCATCACATCCCAGAGCCCAAAGTGATGTCTTCAAACTGCTTTTCTCCAGCCAACAGTCCAAATTCAAGGACTCTTCATTTACTATCATACTGTATATGACAAAAAAAAGCATCAAATCCTCACATTTAAGAAGCTTCTAATGTTTGACATTTCTTCTTGAAAAAACGACTGAGACGATTATCAAAATAGTTGGACGCTTTAATTCAAACCAAAAATCCATAAGGCCCCTTTCAGAGGCCCAATAACAGTCTCACCTTTCTGAGGTAAGACGTATGCGCTCCTCACTCCCTGAGTGAAACTGATCATCCTTTTCATGAAAGTACGTCTCCACACACTGCTCCTCAAAATCATGAAGCTTCTTTTGGTCTTCCTCTGTGAGAAACAGCTCTGAAAGAAAAAAGACAGACCCAGTTAGGCTGTAACATTTTCTTTAATACTATTTAGTACACATAAAACATTTGAATCCCTGATGTTTTATGGGATCATGCATCATCAGTGGCACAAATGCCTCCCCTTTATAATAATTTACACGTAGACATGTGGCTTCTGCCAGAACATGACAGCAGTGTGGCCATACTTGGTCCATAGGTGTTCTCCTTCTTCCTTTTCCTACACATACAGAAGAGGGAGTAGATATGGCAGAGGAGGATAAAGGGGGGTGGGAGGACAGGCTTCTCATGGTAGGCCATAATGAAGTGGTAACGCTGGTACTTCCACACCAGATTAGAAATGGACTTCACTTGCAGATACACATTGCTGGAAAACAGAGAGTACAGAAGGAACGTTGAGCATGAAGATGTTGTGGAGATATTGTTCTGGAAACACAGCTGGCTCTAGCAGTGAAATGTTGTGCACTTACTTGAAGAAGGCGATGAGGAGGTTGACCATTAGTATATACTGTACAAAGAGGTAGACTGCTTGTAGAAGAGGAGTCAGCCACACTCCTGCCGCACACAGGGGCTTTACAGATTGCTCACTGTTATTGGCACACACTGTAAAGAGGAGGAGCCTTTTAGGATATGCACAAATGTACAATGTCTAAATATACTAAAGAAATTCATGTTCAACACACCACAGTCTTGTTCTTATGCACAATCTGTAACTAATTTTCTGTCCTGAGAGGGTCCAAATCTGACTCCTACTGTTTTATCTTGGTATGCATCCATACATGGTGGACATTACGGTCTCAAAAATGCATTGAAATATTAATTGTTTACATAGAATGTTTAGATTTTTATGTTATTTATTCACTGTGGTGTTAACTGGCTGCACTGTTAGCTACAGCTGCAGTAGCATTGTCCCTATTAATTAATTCATATATTAGCTGTAAAGATGTAAATTCAAAACAAGCTGGCATATTTACTATAAAGTAGCCTTTATCTGCTGCTGTGTTGGTGCACATTTCAAGAATTACATACACACTGCAAGAAACATTTGCTCAGAGGAATATTCTGAATGTTTGTTCAAAAATTAAACTAGAACATTCACTTCTTTTGTTTGTTCTTCACTTGTCTTACTTTACTACAAATTTAAGAGATAGTTTGGATTATCTGAAGTGGGGTTGTATGAGGTACTTATCAATAGTCAGTGTATTAGCAACAAACAGTATTTTAGCCACAAAAAAAAAGAACCAATACCAGTTTAAGTGTATATATCATCTATAAAATTTACCTTTCAGTCAGATACCCTTTTCCAAAGGGAACTTGTCATTACATAAGCCAAATATGGCTCTCTCCAAATCAAACTAAAATCAGTCATTTTACCCCGTAGAACATGGGAGTTGCTGGTCTACTGCTGCCTCGACCTGTTAGTCTCTTTGTATTACTGTGTAACTTTGATGTTTTAAAAGGTTATTTTGGATTCTCCAACGTCACACAATAACAAAAACTAATCAACAGGTCAAGGCAGCAAAAGACCAGCACCTCTGGTGTTCTGCGAGGCAAAATGACAGATTTTAGCCATGGAGTTTGGCTGGTTTGGAGAGAGCGGTATTTAGCTTATTAAATTTTGGTTTCCAGTAGGAAAATGCTAACTAAAGCAATGAAAATATTCTAAATATAGTGTACACTTAAACTGATATGTTTTTTGATGTAGGCCTAGGTCATACCTACAGTAGATGCCTTATACATGTACCTCATACAACCCTACATTAAATAATCCAAATTATCCCTTTTAAACTGTGTAATTCATATCTGCCTATTCAGGACTTCCTCCTTTTCAAAAACCAGGTCATGTTAACAGTGATAAACCATGTGATGAATTTCAATGGTGTGTGAAATGTTGGGATGCTCACTAAGGTTATGGGGCATAGTCAGGCGTTTTGTTCCACCTACAGTAAGTTTCAAATGCACCCGACTCATGACTCATGTGACGATCACTTAATCGTTGCCTTTTATCCAGAGCACTTTTAGTTGAGTCGAGGCAGTCAATGCTGTGGTGAAGCAAAAATCCCTGAACTCCCCAAAGAGACTTCCGCTTCTTTGTTTGAACCACGTTAGGTCAGAGTGGTTGTGAAGGGGAGCAATGATTAGGCCGTCGTGGGATTGATTTCCGGTGCTGTTTTTGAGTGACAATCAGCCATCATGCCGTGGTGAGAAGGCTTTAAATAAAACTGTTCTTACCCTCGTAATCTCCCCTACCATCCTCATCGTCCTTACCATCGATTTCATAGGCATACACTTCCCCGTACATCATCCAGTACGGCTGGAAGACCACATCTTTGGCCAGCGTCCAACTGGGCTCCTCTTGTGGGTACAGAATGGCTTTCCTGGGTACACCATAGCTCAGCAGGACTATAGCCATTATTACCACAATATAAAACATATTGGCCACCTGAAAAAAACATACAGAATTAAACATGTGATGAGTGATGGTGTTAGCACTACGTGAAATTACATTTGACTTATCGAGTATATTCCACAGTCTCTTTAGTGCACACAGGTCTACTCTGGGGATCCAAAATCTGCATTATTTGATTCATTTTGCCTAGATACTTTAAAAAGCCCCTTCGCTTTTTATATAACAACTTGTTAAATAAGGGAAAAATGTTCCTCTTTCCTTTGATTTGTTCTGGTGTTGCCTGTTTCAAAGCAATTATTGACTGTAGCAGTAAAAATCTTCATGTATGTATTGAAATCCCCAGGGCAGACACAGTGATGTTGAAAAGCTTATGGCTACCTAACAGCTATTAAGGTGTAAATGATGGAAACTTTATAATCTTCTAATTAAATCTAGTTTCACTTACAGGAGTGTGATATTGTGAGAAATGCACTTTTTTGCTTTCTTACTGAGAACTGGGTGAGAAAAGTAAACTATTCTGTATATCTGTACACCAAGTATGCTATAAGCTATAGGTAGCAGCCTGTTATCTTACATTAGCATAAAGACTAAAAACAGAGGAAACTGCTAACCTTGCTGTCTAATAAGTAAAAAAAAAAAAAAACTACCTAAGGTCCTTAATTAGACTTTAGGAAGTCAATAGCACTGCCAAGAAATTGTCCTACATGTAACTTTTCATTTTTTCACTTGTGTGTGAGCGTACAAACTTGTTATGTTAGTGGTGTTCTCATAAGCAGATTTTTAAGCTTCTTGAAGAGCCAAGATAGCTGTTCCCCCTGCCACCAGTCTTTACACTAAGCTAAGCTAAGCTAACTCTGCAAGAAAGCAAATAAGTATATTTAAAAAAAATATTACTACTCATTTAACAAACAAAAAATTGACCAGTTTTCACTTGATCTTAAAATTATTTCATTTAATAACCTGTTGAAGGTAGGCCATCTCTCAAAGGTCATAAAAATTTTCTTTTAACTAGGACATGGAGCACAGCAAATGCAAAAAATAATTGTGGTGACAAATCTGTTCTAAAACTTATGGGGCTGCTCAGGATAATATAATGGGTTACAATACCTGGTAACATCATGTGGATGATTAATGCTGTTTAAATGTAAATGTTCAAGTTGATAAATGAAAACATGATTATTAATATGAGCAATTTGTAAAGCACAAAAACATAACAGCAACTCTCATTCAACAGTCATTCAAAAGAAAATTATTTGCCAGCTATTTTGATAATCTACAAATAATTTCATTCATTTTTCAAGCAAAAATGTCAAAGGTTCTTAAATGTGTGATTTGCTTCTTTTCTTTGTCATTTATGAAAGTAAATTTACCGTCTTTGGGTTCGACAGTTGGTTGGACAAAAGAAACAATTTGAATATGTCACTTCCGGCTCTGATAATTTGTTTTCTAAATGATAAATCAACTAATCGTGAGTATACTTGGCTGATAACAATAATGAAAACGAATATTAGTTGTAGGCCTAAAACAAATGAAGCTATAACACTATAAAGCAGAATTTAAAAGCATTTTATTGTCTGTGTAAATCTAAGAGCACTTTCAGAAAAAAAGAACATGGATGGAAAAATAATGACAGCTTTTATACTGTGTGCAAAAACGCTGATGTCTGCTTGCCCTACATCACGCAGCGGTCTCCATCTCACAAGAACTCACCATTTTAGCAATCATCATGACGTACGGTCCAGCTTGCTGGTTGACGGCCAGGATATCCAGGAGTCGCACGTACCAGAAGATGATATTGAGACAATACACAGTCCTCCCGGGGACGAAGGCGTCTCCTCCACCCAATCTCAAGCCAAAGCCAATAAAAAAGGTCACAATGGCCAAAAAGTCGGACACATTGAAATAGTCACTGAACCACACCTTTATCTTCTGGCTTATTTTGCCTGCTTCAGACATAAACATCTGGAAAAAAAGGAGGTGATGAAGAGAAGAAAAAATTGACAAGGAAAATTAGTTCATTTGCGGTCTTTGGAAAAAAGTATCAAAAGCTAGTCCGTCTTGCTGCTACATGACCAAATTCTTTCCCTTCGATACCTCTAAATTTTAGAGCCTGACAATACATGTCTTACACACTTCTGTTCCACGTACCTCTCGAATTTTCTCAATGGCAGAGGTGAATATGTAGAGGATGACCACCCACTCCTGAGGAGAAGGCCATTCAGGCATTTTCACCAGGACCACATATGAGTAGAACATCAAGAAGCCCAGGTAGAAGAGCTGGCAGTGGAAAACACAACAATAAGACTAATGAACAAATCCAAAAGCATTATATAAAACACTTATTCAGCTGTAAGTAAAGAATGTAATTCTTTAATTATGTGTGTCATAAATTTGGCCAGTGAAGATACACAGTATGTAAGATATGTTCGACATATTTGATGACTGGCATGTGTTGACAAAGAGCCTCTAAATCCAGATAGTTTCAGGGAGGGGGGCTTCCTCTCTCTGAAATATTTTGAGAAGGGGTCAGTTGAGGCCCTCTCAAGGGGCTGAACCTCATCGTGGCACTTTGAGTTGGGAACAAATAGCCTTGACTGCCATTTTGACTGAGGCCTCTGAGCCCTCAGAGCTCAGCTGGCGGTTAACTTTGTGGATAAGGACCGTGTGAGAGAAGAGAAACTTCATCTCCTCCGTCTCAAATGAAATTCACAGTTCCCGACAAACTTTTCTCTCAGAAGGGAGGGCTAAAGGGGATCATGTAAGAAACAGAGCTGGGAATTTTTAACCAACTCGACATTTAAAGCTGCAATAATAACTATTTTTATAGTAACACTGAACAAAGCTATTGTAAGTACTTAGACTTGGATTTTGTAAATTTATGGCAATGTCAGTTAGTTGGTCAGCCAACCACTTTGGTCCAGACTGAAATATCCATTTTTGGACATTCATGGTCCCCAGAAGATGAATCCTACTGACTTTGGTGACCCCCTGACTTTTCTTCCACCATCACCAGGTTGACATTTGTGGGTGGTTTTGAGTTAAATTACTAAACTATTGGATGGATTACCATAAAATTTGCTACACACATTCAAACAACTTAATAACCACGTAACAAACTAAATTAGACTTAACAGACATGATGAAAACATTATACTTGCCTCACGATGGCATGTTAGGCATAGTGGTGCTTTTGTGCTAAATGCTAACATGTTTACCATGGCAAGGCTAAGTGCAGCACATAACATAAAACTAAATAACTTATTTATAATAACTAAATAAACTAAATAACTAAATAACATAAATATGTTAGATATGTCATGTTACACAGTGAGTTCTGTTATTTATAAGCTTTTAAACACAATGGCTGGGTTTTGATGTTGTCATGAAGTAGCATGGGATCATGGGAGTTGTTGTCTTCATTGATAAACAACCACCATTAACAATGAAAATCTATCCAATGTGACTCAGGCAGAAATCATGTTCACAGATGACATAATGTACTGTCCAAGATCAAAGATCAATGTTAAATCAAAGATTTAATAACATTGTTGTTGACTGCAAGTGCAGAAAACCGTGTGTGAGGCTTTTTACTGTTGACCCACCTGCCGACCTGTAATTGAGCAAATTTTTTTTAGCTCTTTGATATTTTAAACTCTTCAAAGTAGCTGCCTTTTATTTTGATGACAGCTTTGCACACTGTTGCTATAATCTGAACCATTTTTTATATGTTATATGTTTTTAGGCAATTCAAAGCAAAAAAATTTCCATATTATAGCTTTAATTACTTTTTTGGTGAATGTTCAACAAAAATTTGACTTGAACATGGATAAGGTAACTTAATTTAAGTACTTAACACACCTTAGAGCAGCTTATTCAAATTCAAAACTCTTCTTTTCATATTTTCCGGTATAGAAATAAGTACGTGCCACATGATTGCCTCCCAGTGGTACATGAACTCCCCATTGGTAAATATGAGCTTCTTTTGGTTTCAAGCACAGTTCAGCCTTTCTGCAGACTGTGGGAAAGTTTGAAAATGTCCATATCGACAGGCAAGTTAGACATGCACACACAGAGTATCTTGGTAAGCCTTGGATTAGGTCTGTGGTTTCAAAAATTGCTGAACCTTGACAGGCGAGGTGTGAATTGTTGGAAAATCAGCCATTAACACCCCCATCTGATGGGCAAGTCATTGTTGAGTACTGCACTGATGTATTGAAATCAGGAATGGAGGCAGGGGCAGCAGATGTAGATAAGATTGGGCACAGACTATACAACGTAGACTAGCAGTTTCAGTGATGGTATCAGCTCTTCTCAGTCTTGAACGGCCTGAAAAACAGCCCTGTCCCTGCAAATAAAACCCTCAATGTTGACTCCCAGGCTCCTGAGAACCAGCCCCAGGCTTGTGTGTATACATAAACATAAGAGCAAGTGAGAAAAGATGAGTGACAATCCCGTGCATGGGTGTGTATTGAAGTAGAACGTGTTTCAAATGAGCTTTACCTGCTACCACTGCCTCTTTATTGACAAGTCTGTGGCCTTAAAATTAGAGATGAAGTTAACTTTTTGAACTTAAGTCCGAGGGTAAAACACTTGCAAAAATTAATGCTATTGATCTTGGATTCTTCCTCATTCTGCTGGTTCAGTGTGAAAGAAACCATTTACCTTATTTGCTTCCTGTTTGTGTACACCTGTGTGGCATAATGGTACACAATGAAAGTAGACAGGATGGTATTCCAACTAGTCACAAATCACATTGATCCACAATCACAGAATAAAATACTTCTTACAAATACATGAGTAGTCTTAACTAGACTTTGCTGTGAATTGGGAAATACTGTATGACTGTGTTCCCTGAGCTTTCCTGTAGGCAGCGCTGTGGGAACATGTCCAACCATTCAGTGCTCGAGTGAGAGAGCTGCGTTCTCATTCTTTATGCTTCACTACTTTCTGTGTGGGTGTCTGATAAGACAAGCTTGCACCTTGTCCCCATCTCCTATGAGGAGCATTCATGGACAATCAATCACAGCTGGAGTCTGCAGTGTTTTTTTTTGTCAGACCAGGCTGCTAGAGAGAACTTTCAGCAAAGCTCTCAGGTGATCTTTATTCCAAACATCACCAGTGGCCACATCTCTATCAGCACCTTTTGACCAAATTGTCTCAGGTACTGAGGAGCCACATAAACTAAGTTAGGTAATAAAGTCACTTTTAAGCATTTCTGTTTCCATTTCCTGTTTGTTTGTTTTTGCCTCTGACGAACTGTGAAGATTAGGTGAATTAGATCAATAATCAACTGAGACTTTTGAGATATAATGAATTAATGTAAATGAGGCAAGCAGAGGTGGAAAAGGAAGCTGAAAACTCCTAACTCTGTTTTAGTTTAAAAAAAAAAAAGTTTTATTTCTGTTGTTCCTTGCTTTGTCCTCTCACTGTAACTCTCTCTCTTGTCCCTGCTTCATGTTATAAATTCATGACATTACCAGTTCCATGTGTGATTACAAATGAGAAGACAAGCAGAATCACTCGTTGACCAGTTGTATTATGTCGTTCCTCTTTTGGTTCCGTGATTCTGGCATGCTGTGTAAAAGGACACACTGGAGCAGGTTTGTGCCGGCATTGGTTGGCTCAGCGTAACTACACGAAGCCAGCTTAAAGGCAAGCCTTCGTTGCGGTGATACTTCAGGATCTCTGTGTAAAAATGGCTTGTATTCCATGATTTTGCACTGTCTAGTTGATGTTAAATGTATTTATTGTACAGCTGTAATCTCAGGAAAGACTTGTATCAGTAATTAGCCTGTTCGGAAATTAGCCTCACTAATGGTTAAGCTAACTGGTTAGTCTAGGTAGCTTGCCCTGAATCACTCACCCAGTGCTTCCTCATTTTTGGGAATAGAATCGTACACATGTTGAAGCAGCTGTAGGATCTGCCTTTGACCACTAAGTGACATTTAGCACTCCACTCCAATAGTTCCTTTCAGACTTTCCCTTTAAAGGTTCTTGGTCCTTTGAGAAAATTCCTGTGGCGAAAACACCCTATATGTAATAACCCTAAGAACACATCTGTATCTCTGCAGGGTGGCTGGTGTAACTCTTCTTTTTCGGGGAAAAAAACAAACAATCTGTGTTAGGCGACTGCTCCTGGGTAGCTGCACCCTCTCTTTGTAGGTCCTGTTTCCCAAAATCCTACCCAGATAAACCACTAGATAATAGATGGTTGGATGGTTGAGTAGATGACTGCATTTGTGTGTTTCTGTAATCTCCATACCGTGTTGGACCAGAACTTGACAATGGGAGCGTGGTAGAAGGCATAAATTTTCCTGGTTAAGGGTAGCTTCCTGGAGCGAATGTGTGTCTCCATGTCATTCTTCACCTCCACATGGTCGTGGGATCTGGCCTCCTTGAACACATCCTGCAGAGAGGTTAAAAAGGCCCAAATTAGACAGCAGCAGGCCACAGAGAGGAGAGAAAGAGAGAGAACGCAAGAAAGTCAACAAATAAATGACAGAGCAAAAACAAACACACAAAAGGGGAATTTTAAGCCAAAAATACAAAAAAGTATTTATCAGCACACTTTTTATGTGAATCTGTCATGCTACTCTTATTCTCTTCTTACACAACACATTCACAGCTCATTAACCCTTTTCACCACCTAAACTATGTACCATTTTTGGCTTTTAAGACTTATACTAGAAATCTAGAAAATAAAATATTAACCTCTTGTGATGAATTTGGACATGACATTTGACATGCCATTTTCAATTTTTATTTCACTGTAGGACTCCCAGACTGCTTTAAAGTGAGAAATATATTTTCAAAAGAAAAAAAATCTAACCATTTGGATGTCCTCAGCTATGTTCTGGAAGTTGTGTTCGCTGTCCTCCATGGTCATCTGGTGGTCGTCCTGACTCTGAGGGATATGAGCCATTTCAGCCTTGGATTTGTACTCCAACAGCAGGATGGCAGGAGGCACCAACATACTCAGAATCACCTAGAGACAAATAAACACTCATGTGGGTGGATGCTGCTTTATTCATCAAAAAACTCATTTGAATTACACGCACACACTAATGAATCCCAAGTGCTTTATTGCCTAAGTGCTAATTGTGATAACTGCCCATATACAGCACACTACACTGTCTCAGGCTCTAATTTAATATTTCCTGTCTTGACAGTACCTGTGACAATAATAGTATAATACAGGACAAGTCCTGCTGTGAAATAAAGAAAAGACAGCATGTTCAGTTCATGTGATTGTTCATATCCAATCTTTATAAAAATGTGTTTTTTTAAAAACACAACTGAGATCTAGGGAAACCATGTAACATCCACTCCATTTACTTTGATTTTCACTATGAATTGAGACTTTCAAGAAAAACCAACGGACTGTTTTTACAGTTCAGATACAAAAGTTCTTCAGGTGATATGTATGGGTTTTAGCGTTAGTGTCTTCATCTACAGTATTTGGAGTTCCCTTTATGCCAGTTGAGCTTAATTTTTTTTTTAACATTATGCCAATAAAAAATGAATCACAAAGAAATGAATGGGTTTTAAGGTAAAGGTCAGAAAAAGCTTGATAAAGCTTGTGTCCATGAATCAACCATCTAAGTGGCATTTTAATACCTCAACAAGTATTTCAACTAAAATTAAAACTAGGGTTAGGGACACTGTACAGTTGCAAAAACTTCTTCAAGCACAAATATTAAACCACTACAGAGCAGCTTAAAGTGATACTACACTTTCCATGGTAACTAACTCAGTATGTACTCACCACTATGCCGATGTGATGATAAGTGAGGAGCTTCAGTTCACCAAACAATCCTGGAGTTTTAGGAGAAGCAGGGTAGCAGCCTCATCCAGTATCATATATCAATATCAGCTGTTGCACGTAGCCGGTAAGATGTAAATATGGCATCGATCTCGCGAGACTTCGTATATATCCTAATGGCCGCACGTGCCGAAGTCTCACGAGATCGACGCCATGTTTACATCTTACTGGCTACGTGCAACAGCTGATATTTCTGCTAAAAACATAGCGAAAATGGCGTCTTTTGCGGTTAATTTTTAATGTCGCGGCTTGCGGACACTTGGATTACACCACACAAGCCTGATGGAGACATTTTGTGTTTGTTTTGTGTTCTTTTTTAAACGTTTTATCCGTGGTCACCATTCACTGCCATTGTACTGGATGAGGCTGCTACCCTGTTTCTCCTAAAACTCCAGGATTGTTTTGTGAACTGAAGACCTTCACCCATCATCACATTGGCATAGTGGTGAGTACTTAGTGAGTGGGTTATTCTCGCATGGTGGAATATCACTTTAATTTGCATTAAGCTGTACATAGACAAAGCACAGTTCCCAACACTTTTATTTCACCCAGCTTCTCATTTGTTACCAAAAATAAAATCTAAATGGAACATGAACCTTGTACCAGGAGTTCTTGCGCATGTTCAGCCGTCCCATCCACATGTCTGACAGCAGCATCTGGGTGCATGTGTGAGCCACAAAGGGCCGTAGGTGGGAGGAGACGGCCAACTTCAAACATGTGGAGTTGCTCCAGTTCTTCAGCTCGTAGGTGAGCAGCTTCATGGCCATGGTCTCATCCTGCCTGAACGATTGCTCCAGCAAGTCCACCGCTAATGTCCCAAACTCACTGAAAATACAGTTGATTTAGTTCTTTCCTTCATTTCTATATAAAAATGTGAAAATTTACAGCCATCTTACATGTATCAAAGCCACAGAGAAACATACTTTGAGTACTCCTTGAGCTCCTCTGAGGTGTCGTCCACCACGTCGCTCTTCTTGGCCTCATAGCCCATAGACCGGCAAAGCTTACAGGCCACCAGTGCCTTTGCCATGTTCTCCTCTCCATGCTGCCAGAAGAAGAGCGCCATTTTCTGCCTCTTCATCAGCACAGCCCACACAAGCAGCTCATTGAAAGGGTAGGGAAAGCGTCGTGTCTCTGGGTCATCAATGTCCACGATCTCTTCTTTGCTCCTCTTTTTGTTCTGCTCAGTGGTGGACTCAAGCTAGGAGAAGCAGGAAGGAGCAGTTACTTTTATTAAAATTTTCAGAGTCTCCTTAGATGCAGAGACTGATTTCTATTTCTAGAGGTTTTCATCAGCTTTGTTCCGTTACTGTATCACAGGGGCTCACCTTAGGTTTGTATGGCTGTGCCGTTTTGATGAAGTGGTTGTGTCTCGTCTTCTCCTTCTTGTCAGCCTGCATGCTAAAAGACTCATGACTTTTCCTCAAATGAGAACCAGGACCTGCTGTGTGGCGCCCCGACCTCTGTGCAGAACATGAAAACATTTTCAGATTTACTTGATTGATCTGCTGACTTTTGTTACAGTTTACAAAACATTCACAATATAACTCAAATTCATAGCAGCTTAAGGTTATTTGAGGTACTTATTGGTATTCCGAGTATTACCTACAGTAGATGGTGGTTGACACATCTCAGTTTGAAGAAACACAAAAGCATACCAAGTATGGAAGCTAAAAAATGTGTAGCTGTGGACACGGTCAGTGACAAAAGGTAATTTAACCACTTAAAAAAATGTACACCTACCCAAATCAATATTAGTTTAAATGTACACTACATTTACAATTCTCACCACTTTACCTTGCTGTCAGACAGCATTCCCAGACGGGAAACCACTGTTACATAAGCCAAACATTGATATCTCCAGTCCATCCTAACTCCATTGGTGAAAATCAGTAATTTGATGCAAAGGTTGACCTTTTATTTGGTGGCTAAAATACATTTTGCTGCTGACCCTGTCCACAGCACTACATTGCTTAGCTTCCTACAACAGTACTTCTAAGGCTTCACCAAACTTTGGATGCGTCACCTGCCATCTACTGTAGCAAATAAACTGCCTCACTTCAAATAATATGAACCATCCCTTTAATTTTCAGATATCAACACCATAAAAGATGTTTTGGACTAGGGATGCAAATTATCGAGTAATTCATTAATCGATAGTTGTTTCATCTTATCAATCGATGATAGATTAATTGATAAGCGGCAATTTTTCTGAGAAGCTGAATTTCCCTCTGAATCAATAGGTTCCTTTCTACGAAAATGCTATCTTTCTCATGAAAGAGAAAATGCAAATCATATTCCTTAATAAAAGATTCATTCTTAACAGCAGAGAACAACACATTCACAAATCTCTTCAGTGTTGCCAACTCTTCAGTAAGGAAAGTAGCTATTGGCTGTCCTAAAAGTCGCTAGAAGTCGCCAAATGATGTAATCGCCTAATTTGCATAATTGACCATTTGCATGTAATTGTAATGGACGCTGTAGTAGAGCGGAATAAGTTATTTGAAACACATCGGAGGGTTAATATCTCATTTCATGAAACCGTCTATAC
>JAJHUR010095445.1:1900-19243 GCA_027495735.1 Lutjanus campechanus | reverse complement strand
TGGGGGGGGGGGGGGGGGGGGGGGGGGGGGGGGGGGTTGAGGAAACTGACGTGGTAAGCCTGAGCATATGAGGTTTAGAGAAGCACAACAAAGTGGAAAATTAACAGAGTGGAAACTTAATAAACAGTTGTTTCACTGCAGCACAACTTAGGGTAATTCCCGCAGGAAGAGAAAGGCCAAGAGCAGAGGAATGGCAATGAGACTCGCAGCAGAGGAGTTTAGACAGGAAGTCAGGGGTGAGGAGAGAGAATCTGAGAGTCAGAGTTCAGCAATCACTATTAAAAAGGGCCAGAGTGTCTCTGGCTTGTAACAGCCTTTCAGCATTTCAGCCTTAAAAGTGATGTTGCAAATGCTTTCTTTTTCCCTGATAACCGAATCAGATAAAGCATCTGTGAGAGGTAGAATTGGTAGCTGCGTTGTCATGTCCTAAAACACTTTGAAATCTCCGAGTGGTTGTTATATTGCTCGCTAAAAGTAACAGGACAAAGCGGCATAGGCTGCTAGCATTCTCAGCTACTTTGCTCAAATGGGTGTATTTATCAGAGATGTAAGACACACATCCTATAAAACCAAGGGCACCAGAGAAATTCCTCACATGATCACCGCAGCCCCATAACTGTCTGGGACAAAAATGGAGGCTGCGCCGTATGTCAGTTATATGGAGCAATAACCAACTTAAAGAAGTGTGGTAATAGAGCCATTTACCTGATCCTGAAAAATGAGGAGAGAGAACCCCCCCACGCCACCCCCACCCTGCACACACACACACACACACACACAGAAATAGCTACACAAGCACACAAACACACACTTTAAGTTGTGATCATTGCTACCTTTAAATTAAAAATTCAATATATTTTTTACATTTAAATTCCTGCATGTTGTCAGAAATTTGAAATCGTCTTGCCTAAAATGAGATAAAAGTTGTGTTTTAAGATCCATTAAACGCACTGGACAGACAAGGCAAAATAAATGATATTCACAAAGTTGTCTTCTGTCTTATTTTAGGATTTTTAAAAAAAAAATTTTGTGCCAGTTATTAAAGTTAGAGCTGAAAATGCGCAGTAATTCAAATTTTCTTTTGAAATGCCTGCTGAGGGAAATAAACTATTTGTTTTAAATAAAATAAAAAATTAGTGTCCAGGCTGCCTTAAAATTTTAAGTTGAATTTGACAAGACAAGTCATTTTGGGGTGATTCAAGACAAATTAACTTTTCCGGTCAAATAAACTTGATAGTACTTTAGTTGCACTTGAGAAAACATGTTCAATAATCTTACTATATTAACATCTAATACGCTGATCATGTGTCTTTAAAAACTTAATTTAATGAGTTGACTGAACTCTGTACAGTACATTCATTCAACTCATCATTTTAAGTCAAAAGACTTAAAGCTAGAATAATTCATGTTTATAAGTGTTATAGAAACCTTAAGTTTAATTAACTTGAATAAATAAAACTTGATATTTATGTTAAGTTCATGAGAAAAGATTAGGTGACTCCACTGAATTCCTATATATATATATTTTTTTTTTTACAGTGAGTGTGTTCGACAGCACTTCAAATATGTGAAAGTGTCGGAAGTGATGTTACAACATATGTCACATTAAACATAGAGCAAGTTGAAATTACTTGAGATTACAAGGCACTTACTTTTGCCACAAGACCAGACATGAAGGTGCTGTAAAGAAGACGTGCCAAGAAGAAAAAATGAAGATGAATTGCTTTTATATTTCTCACTGTGCTCTGCTTGTTTTAATACAGACAAAATCATCAAGTCATCACATATTAGAGTACTGTGGAGTATATGTACAATAAAGCACGCATAATAAGACACTGTATCTCCAACCACTGACATAACTGCTTGTCATGATGTATTGCCAGTGTGTGAATAAATGTTTTGTTGTTGATGTTGTGGTTTGTTGTCATTGGGTGGCTGTTCTTGTCACACACAAATGCATATCAGCTAAGCACATTGACTTGTGTTATTCAAATTGTTACAGATTGCTGATGCAGGGAAGTGAACTTAGAGTAGCTTAGCTCATTGTGCTTCTTTCTCTTTTTTGACAGGCAGTGTGGAAGTGCTGAGTAATGTGACTGCATGAAGCTACAAGGGTGCACACAAGCAGGCAAAGATGGCTGAAAAGTGGGGTAAAAAAAAATGCTAAAGATGGCCACTGCTCTTACCAGTTGACACTGGGGCTGGGCAATATCGCTTATAAATATATTATATTTTTTGGCTATTCTGTGATATAGAATACACATCTCAATATTCACATTTTCTCTGAAATAAAATATTGGAAACTCTCAAATAGTCCAAACAGATGATGATTGTATAGAATATCAGGCATAGCTGTAGATTAAAAGACTCAGTCGTATATATATAAGGTAGCTCAAAGTAGCTTAACTTCAAACATCTAGAGTAGTAAAATGCCACTCAATGCAACAGTAATATTAATCCAAAAACTTCATACATAATAATAAAACACACACACATCATTTTACCGTAGAATAACTATTCTACATTCTATTCTACATTTGCTGAACTCATATATGCTTTTATTAAATAAAAATGTAACTTTTACTTGTAGTTGAGTTAGGGCTGAGTGATATGGACAAATCAAATATTACAATATTTTTTGACCAAATACCATGATATCGATATTGTGGCAGTATTGTAGGAATGACTAATTATGCTTTCATCACAATGATATTTTTGATAAATAATCATCAGTAATGTGGATATAATGATTAAATGGGTAAAAACAAATAATGAACAGCTTGAACAGTCTGTTAAGTTCAGAAGATTACATCACTTTACTATAATGCAGCATTTCAAAGCAGGAAAGTACCACACTTATGCCTTATCTTGACAGAACAATATCTAAAATCTAAGACAGTATTGATAAAATATAAATATATCACCCAGCCCTAGTTGACACTAAATCTGTTGTAGAAAGAACCTATCATCAAATGCAGCTTTAAAATTATTGTGACCTCAGGAGAAAAATTAACAAAGATAACTGAAGAGTATCTGCACCCTGGCAAGATCTGTTTTGTTTCTATCATTTTTGATTGTAGCCACAGACACAGAGAACAATTTCATAACAGCACAAGCCGGGAGAGTGTGTGAACGAGCATGTTGTTCAGGAGTCAGGCAGGATTATGCTCTGAAATCCTCTGAAACGGGAGCAGCGGGGGCCACTTGAGGCAGGGCAATTGGGCAGACTGTGAAGCAGGTCTCCAGTAGAAATGTGCTTATTTATGTAATCATGCAAGAAATATCTATTCTATTGCTTGTGAAAGCATCTAAGATGGGAACTCCAAGCTCCCCTTTTCTCTGATTCAGGATCAAAATAACAGTATAACTGCTCCCCCTGGTGTGCTTATCACTGCATTGCCTGGGAGAATAATCTGTGGTGTAATTAGTATGCACCCTTAGGTCAAAGTACTGACTTGGTAGGAGTGCATTTTCACATAATGCTCCTGCTCAGTAGCCTTTCATTCACCCCTCCTGACAGCCAAAAATATTGCACCATATTACAGTGCTTCACTGAATAAAAATGAGAAAAGAAATTCTGGACAAAAAAAGGAAAAACCCTGAACTGCTCAATTAAAACATCTGATGTCACAGTCAAAATGTCACAGTTTTGTCTCTTAAGCTAATTTCTAAGTCTTGAGTGTTAATCCTTGATGTTGAAGAATTAAGATTTATATCTCTGTCAGGAGATCCTAAATGGAAAAAAGCTACACGGAGCGACTCACTTTCTTCCTCACCTTCCCACACACACACGTACTGTGTACGCTCACACATACACAAACTCATGTAAAGACAAAATGTACTCCTCATAATTCAGTAAGCTCATAAATCACAGCAGGTTAATGCTCCACAAAACCCCTTCAACATCCTTTAAGTGTTAAATCATCACTTTGTGGAGGGAGTGTGAGAAAAGACAGGAGAAGGGGCAGGCGAGCAAAAGAGATAGTGCTGTACTTTTTCAAGTGTGAAGTCTGGGAGTGTGTAGATCTAGCCCTTCAGTCAAATATGTTGCCATGCAAGGGATTAGGGGTCTGTGAAGCACTAGGTCTTGACCTGCAAGCCTTGGAGCCTGGCTGTAACCTGACCCAATACCAGGTGTGTGCCTGTGGGTCAAAGGGTTGGGAAAGCATGCAACAAAAGACAGCTCCTCAATAAAACCCTCACTGCTCCAATTAACCATTTTAAACCTTGTTTTCCAGCCCTGAAATAGCTCCTGGTGTGTGCAAGCATGGCTTTGCAATGTGTGGTGGAAAGCCTCATATTTACTTAATTGTAGAAGCCCACACAAATGTCAACTAAATGAAATGTGTAGTGTGTATATCCTAATAGAGAGAATGTTAATGGCATGCTTACTCCCTTGCACCCGCCCGGCTTTGCTTTTACTTTCAAAATAATTTACTGCGCCTTTAAAGCACCCCGTCATCTGCAGCCAGAGACCCATAACTGTCATGTGAGTCGATCATTTACCCAGCGATCTCCTAAGTGTTACGTGTTAATGGGTGGAAGCTGTGGAAAACATAGGGAAATAACTAACACCTACAGAACCAACAGATCATCTCTGCAGAGAGGAAAGCTGTATCATTTCATAACACATTCAAGACTGCAGCGGTTAATCAAGCTACCTGCCAAGAGGACGGCTATATCTCAAGAACATGTCAGAGGAGAAGTCTTTAAGTATGCTCATATGGGACTGTATAACTGAGTGGGATTCTTCTTTCACTTACATTAGTTGTTGACACTAGGGAATTGGAAACATTATATTTAGTGGTGACAAGGTTAATGTAATGTAATGTAGGCCTTTAGTATTTGGTGCTTATTTCTGGCCATAAATGATACCTGGGGTTGTATTTATTTATGTCTAATTGTTGAAATTGAGAATTTTCAAAGATTAAATAATAATACACACTTACACATGCTAACACACTTCTAAACTGAACCATTTCCAGACATGAACATGATGAATTTTCTGCATGTGGTCTGAGATCTAAAACAACAAAAATACCTCAGTAATTATAGCCGTGATTATTTCAATATTTATTAGGCATTCCAGGCTGGGTTGACCTATCGGCTGAAATTGACTGCACTTGAACAAGCCTACAAACTGGCTGGCCTCAGAGGGTTATTAATTGCTCCAGCATGCCCTTGCACAATGTGTTTGGATAGGTGTTTCTTGTAGCTAACAAAAAAGCCTTTGTATTGCTTCACTTTAGTCTGCGACTCAATTAGGGAAGGAAATGAGAGTAAATACAAAAAGCCATTGTCTTTCTTTGAGCCACAGCTTGAGCTGAAGATGTTACATAACTTTACTGTATCTTGTCTGTTATATGTATTATAATTTTTAGCTGTAATGAAGGACACTCAAAGGATCAGAGAGCGGGTCAAGGTAATGATACAACACTGGAGATGTAAGAGGTAACAGAGCAGCTATGTTGATACAACATGCGCTTGTGCTGTACTGTAGTAAATTAACCTGCTCTCTCAGTGTAGATGCCGAGTCTAGAATCATTAAAAACAAGCCAGTTCAACGTTAAGTGGCAAAGCATGTGAGCATCAGTAAATGCAAAATAATGACACAATAAAAAGGTGCAACTATTGACTATTATCTTTTAATCTGCAAATTATTTCTGAATTAAATGATTAACTGTTTTATCTATAAAGTGTCACAAACTGGTGAAAAATGCTAATCAGAATTTTGTGCGCTGTGCTTGTTTTTGTCTCTTCAAAAGTCCAAAAAACACTGTGAAAGTATTGTTTTAACTTAATAAAAATAGTGTCCAGGCTGCCTTAAAATTTAGGTTGACTGAATTTGAAATGATGAGTTGAGGTAATTTGTAATGGTTCCAAACAAACTTTTCTCACTTGGGAAATCATGAGATATGAAGTTGAACCAACAACTCTTCAGTGACACTGACAAATATTACAAACAAATTTTCTATCCATTGACATTTTCTCAGTTTAAAAAGTCACTTCTTCATTTTACACAATGAACTTACAGCTGCAGTGGTTCCTGTTGGAGCTACTTTGTATACTACCCTTCATCATGGTTTGCAGTGTTTTCTTTATTGTAAAAAGAAGCAACCATGACTGATCTTAAAGTGTATAAGGAATCAAGTTTTCATCAAGTTTGGCTCAAACTACAAAAAACAATGCACACTGGAAAGTCTGCTAATATGCTTATGTTTCTTTAGAAACTTAATTTAATGAGTTGAATGAGAATGAGTTGTACAGCAGATTCATTCAACTCATCATTTCAAGTCAAAAGACTAAGTCAGAAGAACTCAAGAATAAAATACTAAACATAAATACTAAGTATAAATACATGAAAATTTAAGTTTGATTAACTTGAATAAATAAAACTTGTATATTTAGTTCATGAGAAACTATTGGCAGATTCCACTAAATTCCTGCATTATTTATTTATTTATTTTTTACAGTGTTTTCAGTTTACCATCACATAAGACAAATACAAGCTGCAAATCCTCATATTTGATGAGCTGGAAACTGTATTATTGGCATTTGTACTTGAAATAAGACTTGCTGACACATAGTTTCAGCTCAATACAGTACAATCTCATATTTAATTTAGTTTAGAATTATTTTATCAAAGCAACAAAATTATACAATTTAAAGTTAAATGTTTTAAATTATACAGACTAGCCATGTAACCATGCCAAAAACTTGCAGTATGATATCACAATAAATTGTCCACAATATGACATTTACTGCAATATAAATATAAGAAAAATAACTACTTGAAAAAATTCCTTTGTTAAATAATAAATGTGTGCTCAAATAAAATTTTACTTAAATTGCTTCTGCTTTCCTTTGTTAATGAAATAAAAGTAGCCAGCCATGACCTAAGCATGTGCAACTGGTATAAACTGTCTTTGATAAAACTATACTATATATGTGCAATCGCAAAGCAAAAAACAATGCAGCAGTCTGTGGCAGCCCTTTTATAAAATAAAATAAAAATAATAATAAAAAAAATTAATCATTTAATACCAAAGTAGACATTATCACAGTGCGGTACGATAGAGACTTTTTTAATTGCAATATCACGATATTGATATATTGTTATATTCCTATTGTAGACTACATACGGTGTCAGCATGGAGATACATCAGTACAACCTCAAAATCTTAAAAACACACAGCCTTTCAGACAGTTTCCTTTGTAACACTGTGTTCACAGTCTGCTTTGTCTCGCTCTTTCACCTCTGCGTGTCTCTCTCTGCCCAGCTCCTCTCATTCACTCTCCACATCTTGGAAAAGGGGTTTCCTAGTGAGGCGAATTCCAACGTGCACTTGCCAAGTGACCCATGACCATGGGCGGACAAGGTTACCAGTCATGACTTTTACAGCCGTTTCTGCCTCCATACGAGCCTCTGTGTCGCCCCAGCCTGAAATAGTAAGTCGGATACTGTCGTAATGAAAAGCGCAGGGCTGAGAGGCTCAGGACAAACCTGCTGCTCTGATGCCCTCCAGGCTCAAGCTGACAAAAATATCAAGACAATGACAGTCAAGTATGAGAGGTGAACAAAACCCCAAAGGATGTTAGAGAGAGAGGGGAGCAAAAGGTGACAGAGCACTAGAATCTACACGCTAAATAAAAGTGTAATTTAGCACCTTTGCAGGTTCTTTGTCTTTTACGGTGCACCTGTGAGGTAGAACTAATTGCTGCAGAATAGAACTTTTTTGATGGGGACCATTTCACATGGGTATAAAATAGAAATAAAACACTGCGTCCAATACTGTAGATCTTAAATGTATAGAAGCAGTTTTATATTTAGATCTTCAGCTGTTCTTTGTTGAATCTGTTAAGTAAGTTACATCACACAGTAACACGTTATAACAACCATCATGAATAAATGGTAAATTGATAGTTAATTACACTTCAGTTGACATCTGTTTCACTGTTAACAAACAGTGAAATGATTAATTACGTTTATGAATTATCAGTAGTGTGTTAATTATTTATTTTATCATTAATTTGTGCACTATAATTAGTACACTTTGATAAAGGGATAGTTTGCCCAAAAATGAAAATTCAGTCATTATCTACTCACGCTCATGCCAATTGAAGGTTGGGTTTAATTTTTTAGTCCACAAAACACAGCTGGAGTTTCACAGGAAAACAGAGTTGCAGAATCTCTTCACTGTATCTTGTATCTCATCTTGGAGCCACGTTCACGTGCCCACCCTCTGAATTGGGTTTGTGTGGGCACATCACGGCTTTTGGAGACTTGGATTATGCCAGACAAACAGTATGGAGACATTTTATGATTTTTCTGTTGTTTTCCTGTGAAACTCCAGCAATGTTTTGAGGACTATAAAACTAAACACAACTTTCAATCGGCATGAGGGTGAGTAGATAATGACTGAACTTTCATTTTTGGGTGAACTGTCCCTTTAATGATTAATACCTCATTTACAAAGAGCCTATAAACATTACTATTATATTACTATTATTAAGTTGCAACTGATGATTACAATACCTCACATACTTACACACATACAGTAACTCACTAAGATTACGTTACGCACATAAATTAACTTATGTAAGTAAAATACATATTTTAGACCCAAAGTCAAATCTTTTTCTAAAACTACTTAAGTAGTTTTGTTTCCTAGACCTAACCCAGTAGTTTTTGTGCCTGCCACTGGCCAAGCTATTATCATTAACTGCTGTTATCGTGAAGTTGCAACTGATAATACTTTGTAAATCATTCATGAAGACTGTATAGCACCCCGAAAACATTATTTGGATGGCTATTATAAAGTATAAGTGGTAAGTATAAGCATATTTTAACATATTTGAATGTCTGTAAACAGTAAAATAACTTAAGTATAATTTACTATCAATTTACCATTTATTAGTGATGTAATGATTTATTAATGTTAGTATAAAGTGTTACCTATCACATATGTGATACTTACAAATTTAGATTCAAATCAACATGGGAGCTCTTGAACATATTAGGGTAATGTATTTTGGGGAATTTTGTATTTTGAGAAACACGCAGATATATACTTGCAACAGTGAATTCTCAAAACTGTTTGGTCACCACTTCTCTAAACATTCAGCACTCTAATGTTACAATGGAACTTGGAGGAGTTCTTTTGTGTTTAGGGTTCTTTTTTTTCATTCTAGTGAGAAAAACAAGCTTCTCAGTGCTATCACTCACAAGAGCCAACATGTCCTTCCCTTTGTTTACTACAAGTAAAATAATCCAGCACCACAAAGAAATGTCCTCTGTTGACATGTACTGTGCCGTCTAAAATCTTTTTTTAAGTAACACAATGTGACAGCATGGTCAGTAAATGCTGATGGGAACTTCAGTCATGTAGGACACTACACACACTGCTACAGACATAAAGTGCAGTAAAATAATCCCATCTCTTGCAATAAAATGTGCTTTAAAATATTATGGGTAATCCGGGTATACTGAGTGTGCAAGAAATACTGAACATGGGGTGCATAACAATTTTATGGCGCAAGTATTTAAATCTTATGTCGGCACTTTTAGTAAATGGTATCTCACTCATCCTGAATCCTCCTGCGGCAGATTTCTAGTCTACCCTACTGCAGACCACTGCAAGATCTTGTACAGTATGATGCTTCCTATGTTTCTATTTACAAGCTCATGCAGTATATAAGTTTACACTAGTCCTAATTCAGGAAACAGTTATACATCTGGAGACAAATGTGAGGCAAAGGAGGTCAAGATTCTACATACAAGTCTACTAAACATCATCAAAATATCTAACTATTAAACAATACAAGTTTTTGACAACAAAAACAGCCATAACCTAATGGATTTTTGTTTTAAGGAAGCTGTGTATAGGATTTAGTGGCCTCTAACTGTGAACTTGCAGATTGTGATCATGTTGCTTTACTCTTCCCTTCCAAGTTACTGGGAGAATCTATTGTGGCTGCGAAAAAGGCTGGAGTGGCATCTATTTTTCACACCTTTATACCATCCTGACATTTTACAGGGGTATATGGTGTTATGCCACTGTTTGAGTTAAGTAAAACTTGCAAGAAAGTTGTGTAAAACAGCTCAACTCTGGGTACCCCGGTAGCTTTCCCTCCCCAACTTCATTGCAATTTCTGTCCCAATCTTTAGCTGTCATATTAAATAAATTCATAAAAGCCTAAACTGAGCATAAACTGCGCACACTCAGGAGCTTTGCTTCGGTCTTCAGAAGCTGCAGCCTTTATTCACTGACAAACTCAAACCTAAACTGTATATTCACAGTGCCATCTATGCACATAAAACAACTTCACTGCTCACTTCTACCTCCACTCAGCGCGCATTCACCGACACTCTCTGCCACTCCGTCTATCTCACACTCACTAAAGTTACACACGCACTACACCTACACTCCTCTGACCAATCAGTAGTCTGCAGTGTTTGCTATCTTACCTGTGTCACTGGGACTAAATACAAAACACTCTCAAACAGAGGCATTTTTCTAATTAGTCCTGTAACTTTATCCCCCAGTCAGACGCCATGTTTCACAACTCAGCTGCACTGCCTGTTCCATCAGTAGATAGACTGACCTCTGGTGGCGCGTGCTGCACACTACCATTCTTCACCTCAATACAGCATTTCCATATCAGTTTAATAAAAAGACAGCAATAACAGAACATCTGCATTTATGACAGTATTGAAAATTGTACAGTTGGGATTTCTTAATACCCTGGTATACTTTAATATCTTTATACTGCCCAAGCCTACCAGGAAACTCACAAAAAATACAAAAGGTCCTAGTGCCAGTGTTTAGTTTGTCAGTTCTGGGCTACTATAGAAACATGGTGGTGCCAGATGGCAGACTCTGTGGAAAAGGTCCCTCAGATACATAATCAGTACAGTATGTGCCCTCTGTAGATATTCACAGCAAAATGTATAAGGTAACAAAAACACAACAATTCTTATTTTCAGGTGATAATACACAAATGAAAACATACTTATGAATATTATATTTGATTCCTTCCATATTCTGTCAGTAAATCCCTGTAAATCTTACACAATAGAACTTTAAATCAGGTGTGTTGCTGTTGCACAGATGTTTTTTTGTTTTTTTTTAACCTGTACTACCACTGGGGTTGCTAATCCTACAGTAGTTTTAAAGGTCCAGTGTGTAAGATTTACTTGGATTTATTGGCAGAATATACTGATATACTGTGCCATTTTGCTTTCTTTTTTTTTGCAAGTTTCACAGACAGTCCCTACACGCTTTGAATGGGAGGAGATTGGTGAGGTGTTTGTAATCTGCAAACTCACCCCTAGATATCATTAAATCCTACATTATGGTCATTTAACCTACTTAACTATTCAAGTTTCAGGTAAATTGGTAAAAGCAATTATCATGTGGTCTGATTTATCATGGATGTGCCTGGGCAGTACCTGCATTTACCTGTATGTAATGTTCAAAATACATATCTCATACTGTGAGATAAAAGACAGCAAGTTAAATGTTTTGAACTGATTATTGCTTTTTCACTGTGAAGGATTGGACTCATCATCAAACCAGATGGCACATATTCATCTCCTCATTCATGCCCCTCATCTGTTGCTAGAGAAAGGCTGTAAAATGGTAACAGGACTGGAACTAAATCATTTTCTCCCTCCTATATTATTATAGCTGTAATGTTAGCATCAGGGTCACACAGTGGGTTTCTCTACTCTGTTGAAAGGTCTGCCTTGCTACCAGAGACAGACACTGTTGAACTACATCATGTACTACATGTATATGCCTCAGATACTGTACATAATCAGTTTAGGACTGCTCATTGTGATGTCACAGTGGTTTCAAAAACGGCCTTACAATAAAATAATGCTGAATATGAGCAGTAATATTCTCCTCAGCCCTCAATATGTCTTGGATCTATTTTGAATTATTGTGTACAGACTGGCAGATGAACACACAAAGAAATCCATAAAAGAGAATACATGTGTGTATACTCAGTACCAAAAAGCTGCAGTGCTAAATACAGGCACTTCATATATCTTGTTATTTTGTCCAAAACTACAAGCTATATTTGCAACACAAACTTTAAGAACCATAAAATAAGAGCATAAGAGACTAAGACACAATAAAAATATAACCCCATTGAACCATGCAGTACTTATTCCTGTCTGTGGTTTCTGTATATGTGTGTATATTTGTCTGTGAAGATTGCATCAAGGGGGAGACAGAGAACCAAAAGGGAGCAGTGTTTTTTTAAGAATCGGATGAGGAGTGAACAAGGAAATCTGAGAGAGAAAAAAAAGCATGCATGAATGGCAGCCGGTGCAGGGATGGCATAAGAGTGTGTGTGTGTGTGTGTGTGTGTGTGTGTGTGTGTGTGTGTGTGTGTGTGTGTGTGTGTGTGTGTGTGAGAGAGAGAGAGAGAGCGTATGAGCTCCTAGTCCCCCAGGGTGCACACCCTGTCAGAGAGATCATAATAAACTGTCATCTGTACAGCCAGGGGCTAAAGTTCCACGCTGGTGCTGAGACCACAGGAAGACTGAAACACTAACTGATGCCGTGCCTTAGAAGGTTTCTGTACTGTGAACACACAAGCCTGAAGACAAGCGTGAACAGTTTTTTTTTCCACCTAAATAACAATGACGCAGGATCAGAGACTATCTCTAACTCTTACGTATTCATACACACACACCCCTACCTTACATGCCTTCATGAAGGTTATAATATTCAGTTGTTTGTTCAAACTGTTTCAGAGAGATGTGGATTCAAACATAAGGTTATTTCAGAGGATGCAGTTTGTGATGCTGTTGAATTGTATCGTGTTATACTGACAAGTGTTTATCCTTTGATCCATCCCATTTACAGGGATAGATCTTAATATTTTTAAGCACTGGCCCCATGGGTCACTAAACCACTGAATTTGGTAGCCAGAGCACATTTTTTGTGGCCCAAATGTAAACGTATGCAAAAATTATACAGAAACAGCAATTTAAGTCAACACGGCCTTCCTTAACTGTAACACTTGTCCATTTTTCCCATGAACTCTGACGTGGTGTTTCCTGAAAGCATTGTTTCCGCTGAAAAAGGAGCTAGACTCCTCAGCTAGTTGAGGAAACTGGCGGCACACACCACAGTACATCATGTCCTTAGATGTGTCATATTAAAGGGATAAAGCTTGGTGGACACAGGGGCCCACCTACATGGAATATTTGGTAACCAAACACTAACTTTTCTTTTTTTGGGGCACAGGCCATAGGGTCATGGTTAATGTCGAACCCTGCATTTAGATTAGTGGGGACAGACTACATAACAGAAACACTCCTCAGTATAATACAATACAATACAGTTCATCAGCGCTACAAACTGCACCCTCCAAAATGATTATAAAGTTGAATCAACACCTCTTCAAAACAGTTTTAACAAAAACTGAACATGCAGGGCTGTTTGATGATAATGCATTAGTTTTAGCTACAGATGTATCTAATATACTAGCAACTGTGGGTGTATGTATATGATGTATATAACATATATATCATAAATTTACTGTATATTGTATAGAAATGGTCTATCTCAATATGATGCAATACAATGCAACTAGCTAAAACCTTCAAAGTCACTGTAAAGTTGATTCAATACCTCCACCCAAAAACGGATCATTAGAAACCTCTAACCTAGTTTTAATTAGATATGCCTAATAAACCGGCAAGTTTATATATATTCTGCATAAATGCTTTTGATTTCCAGCTGTAAACAGCCATGTCTGTAAGAAACTATATTTTCATACTACTAGTTACTAGAGATATTTTGAGGGGAAATGCAATCGCTGCCTGATTATATTCAGTGGCAACATTTTTCCAATGATGGAAGTGTTATGTTTTCCCAGTGCATGTAAGTTGTAGAGAGGTGGTCAGGGTTGATGGTGGGCGTAGAAGGGGCATAACTTTGACACTGGAGGCTGAGGTTCACATCCCAAGACCAGTGTGTGGCTAGGTTTAGCAAAGAAAGCACTCTAGTTAAGAACAGGGGAAGATAGTGGTTTCCAGTTAGATACAATCTAAGTAAAGTTGTCAAGTCTTGTCCTTCAGGCAGCGTTGTTAAGTATCTAAACAAGACGACAATCATTCCCCAACATTAACTGAGTGCTGTGTGTGCTTTAACACTAACATGCTTCAATAATGCTTCAGTTGCTAAGAGTGTATACTGTGTTGCAATGAACAAATGTAATATGTTATCAGTGAGCATATTAATCTAACATTCGGTACTCCAGGCTTTTGCAGGTTTCAAAAGACCTTTTGAGGGAATTTTTAATGCAATTTAAGACATATTTCATGTCCATACTGGCAAGAAAGTTTGCATTAGTGGTTATTTGGTCCATGTTGGTTTTGTTTTGTAGTTGTTACAGTGTGATCAACACAAATTTTTCCAAAAACACATTTAAAAGTGAGACTGAAGTTAATGCATCTTTATAAAAGTAATGTTAACTTCATAATTAAATCAAATTTTAAGACCTGTCAAAATTGTACTTGGTTATTAAATATAAATTGGTTATTTGATTTTAGGCTTTTTAAGGGCCTGCAGAAACCCTGAGTATCAACATTTTGCAAGTTGCCAGATACATTAATTAACCATGTTTCCTCATTATGTCAATAAAAATATGTAATCCTGGGATTTGCTTCAAAGTATATTGCTGTTGCAAATTAGTAGTATATAAACATGGTTTATACAATAAGGGTTGGTCTAACACATTTTCAACAAAAAATGAAAAATATAGCCTTTTATTTCACAGCTGGTGTATTAAAATGCTTTTTGTTTAGCTACTGTAGGTGTACTGCATGAACAGGCAACCAAGTGTGTATACAGTAGCCTACATGCTGTGCTGTTGTGTTCTGCATGTCAGGCTCAACCTCTGCTGTGTAACCACATTACTCTATGAGGGTCACTTTTAATTGCTAAACTCCTCTGACCTTTCAGTCCCAGTCACTCATTCCCAACAGTGTGGTGATGGGTACTGTAGGAATTATCACAGCCATATATGCTTTGAAATAATACACAAGACATTTACATGGATTTAGTGGGGCTGACATATGAGCTCTCATAGCCCACCCACTCTGACTCTATAACAAAAACTAGGAATGTCACTTGCAGGCATGGGGGTCAATTGTACATGCTCAGTCACCGCAGTGTCATGTGAGGAATTCTTTACCAACCAGCTCTCAATTTCATGGCAAATTTCCACCACGGACTACATCTGTTTGGGGAATGTAAAGTGAAGCGGCAGGGGGCAGTTCTCCTGGATTAAGTCTGCTCATCAGTTTATCATTCATCAGACAGCGGGAGTTTCAGTACAGAAGAAGAAGGGAGGAGGGAAAAATCCCTAATTTTCAACAGCCATACCTTCCTTTGTACTTCAGGATTAACGACAGGGCTGAGAGAACCTGATGAGTATAAAGCTTCAGAGGAGAGCAGGGTGAAAGAAAGCCAGATCAGAACAGAGATACCATTAGAGAATCTCATAAATCAAGAGTGCTTATGGCGGGGGAATACACTCTTAAAGACCATCTGGACTTTCCAACCTTAACATTTATTTTGAGCTGTCTCCATTGGGAATATGCTTTTAAGGACAGAATTTTCTCCAGTATCACTACACTTAAGGAGGCTCACTTTATGTTGTCTTCACATTGTCTATTTTCTGACAGTGATTAATAAAGAATGGTTATGTTGTACTTCAACACTCAAACCCCACAACAATGGAACTGCAAGGACCAGACAGCAGCACTGATGTCCACTCTAAAAAAAAAACAAAAAAACTAAATGTTGCACTTTATTTTACAGTACACTAATAAAATGTAACAAGCTGTACTTTGTATGAAATACAAAAACTAGAAATATGTTCTTTATTAAGACAGAAGTGATACACTTATTAGACACCATATACACCTAGCAGTACACTAATAAGACATAAAACATTTTGTATCAAATTTAACACAAAGTAGAAATGATAGGTGCAGTATTAGACCCTTTATTAGACCCTTATTAGAGGGTATTTAGGGACATATTACAATAGAAATGTACTGTAAGTGAAAGGGAAATAACATATCTGCTATGTAACACACACCTTCCTTGGCTGGTCACATACAATGGCTGCTTCTTTATTATCTGCACATTATCAGCCTACAATGTTACATTAATTCTGTGCGGTCTCACACTATAATTTAGGCTCTTACTTGGTAAATCTGGTTCACATATTGTTTTTAAATAAGGAAGTAGCAGATATTCGTTTTCACTTTAGTTTGCAGTACAATTCCGTTGTAATGTGTCCCTAATTCCCCTCTAATAAAGTCTAATAAAGGTCTAACTATGGGAAATAATATAATTTAGTTTGCAGTATAGTTCTGTTGGAATGTGTCCCTGAATATCCTCCAGTAAGGGTCTAATAAATAAAGTTGTATTTTAAGTTTTCATTAAATTAAAAAATAAAATTAAAAAAATAATTTCTATACAAAGTACAGTTTGTTACATCTTATTTTTTGGTTTGGTTTATTCTTATGGTTTGGTGTTAGGATATAACTAATAAAGAACATTATTTCTTTTTTTGGGGGGTCTAATTTCATTCAAAGTATGACTTTTTATGTCTTACTAACACACTAAAATAAAGTGCAACCAAAAACCAGTACTGTATGCAGCTGTGATGAGGATGAATAAAAAGGCTGTGTCATCTGCTGTAACATGAACATCATGTTACTCGGGGTGACACCCAGGCTTTTCTGTAAGATAAGTGTGATTCTCTCTGAGGCCTTCACAGGCCGGCCAACTTCCTGCAGACACCTCTTCCTTTCTGCGCTTCCTGATGTTATCATAATCCGGGACCCAGAGTGGACCTTTGTGGCTCATGGCCTCGTCTTCCGCTAGCACACGTGTGCGTCACATTATCTGCTGAGAGGCCAGACTTCGCATCCTGTCAGGTGGGGGAGGGGTCGTTCAGCAATGTCGGGAACAGGAAAAGGAAGTGGACACGACCAGGATTAGGTGAGAGAATGGAAGGAACAGAGTACAATATCTATCCCCCGTCCCCCTTCAATAATTTATAAACAACCGTGTCATATCTTCAAAACTGTAAAAAACAGGTTTTGTACTATGTCAGCATGGTTAAAAGCATCTATCGAGAATTAAACTGACTGACCCCGTGGCGAACCGGTTCAGCATTCATTGGCATCATACCAGTGGCAGTGTAGTGCTATAGCCTGACAAAGCTCAAGCCCAATAGGCTGAGTGCTCAAAAAACTAAAAGAAAAATATACTTCTTTGTGCTGTTGTGTGTGAGCTTGCA
>JAJHUR010095442.1:0-52683 GCA_027495735.1 Lutjanus campechanus | reverse complement strand
AATGAATTCTAAATGTAGAAATGTGAACAAAATATTTCTGAATACTCTACATAAGTAAATTGATCTATGTTCATTTTTAATGTATGTTTACAGTATTGAATCATAAAATGTCTGATGTGTCATCAGACATTGAGGACAGATTCTAAAACCAGCTTCTCCAACAACAACACTGCAGCCAGCATGTTCTCCTTTGAAATTTCCATTCTGGTCCAAAATGACTGGTTTTGTTTGCCAGTTTCATCTTTATTAGAGTTCATATTAAGTAAATGTCTGTTTATGAGTCATAAAAAAATATTAATAATGTTTTGGATGGAGTAGATGTTCATGACAGTTAAATTTAGCAATATGTTAATGGAGTCTGACAGGCAGTAAAGCCGACAGTTACTGAACTCCCAACTCCTGAGTGTGTATATTCGGGGCAGTGGGCTTTTGTTTTCAGGATAACAGGCTTAGCTTTACATCGACAGACCGCTGACAGTTATAAACAGCCGATCAGCTTACATTCGCTGTACGTGTCAAAATATAATCTTATGCTCGCCTTGCGCTCATGCTTAGCATCCCTGCAGTGTGCAGGCAATCTGCCTGAGCTTCGAGTGTATTTAATACACTGTTCCAATTCACAATTTGGACTGCAGCACTCATTTTTGAATGTTAGGGACTTACATATTGCTCCTTTAAATGTGCTGATTTTTATGAACAGAATGCAACAGCGTCAGGATCATGCAAACAATCTCCTGCAGCCATCTTCGGGCAATCCTGTGATGCCACTGCTTGTTGTCACCTCATTTTGTGCTGCACGTAAAGTAACGACACCATGATGAGCGTGCAGCGTGATGACACAAGAGACAGAAGCTTTGCCGCTGTAAAAAGAATGAACGCTCTAGTTATTGTTATTATTTTAGATTGATTTGAATAGGGTCATGATCCCCTGTGACCACTAGGGGCCACCTGTGGGAGGTCGAGTTTTCATCGGGTTGATGGCTTTATGGTGACAATCTTGTTTTCTTGCAGCCTCTAGTTGTGACGCATGAAATTACACAAAGCAGTGACATTTGAACACCTTGCAATCGCTCTTAAATAGGTCAGACCTGCACATTGGCTGATAAAGCGGCGTGTATCACAGACAGGAATCATCTTTGTGTGGTTGCCACCTAACTGCACTTCATTCATTGTGTCAAACTAATTGGATACTTGCGGTCAGGGCAGTGTCTGTGCTTTTAATATGATTGGTGAGTGTATTCTAGTCGCAGCCTTGTTAGCTCTGACTTGTTTGAACAAGAAAGTGAAGAGTTGAAGCCTCAGCGAGGGAATGCAAAGATAAAGTGAGGAGGAAAAAGCTCAGCTCACACACATCCTGAGCGAGAGCTGGAGAACCAATCGCAGTCATCGATAATGTAGCGTGTCAGCCGGCTTCCTGCAGTGGCTTATGCACATGCCCCGCTCTCTTTGAAACACACACACTAACACACACAGCAGGCTGCGGCTGGTGAAGTCCTCCTTCGCCCCCGATGCTGCTCGCTGCTGGTCCAGCCAGCCAGGCTGTGAGGGGTCGTGGTGTGGCTGGCCGGGCGCCAGGACGTGTGCAGGGGGCTATGCCATGGCGTTGGCCCTCGCAGGCTGGCAGCATTGAGAAGCGTAAAGGCATTCAGTAGCGTGAATGTCCCTTTGTCTCAGAGCAGCGTGCCAGGCTAGCTCTAATGAGGCAACTCTTTGTGGCAGGCCTCTCAACATCAAGTGGGCTGGTGGACTCATTAACCTGACTACTGCAAATAAAGCAGGCAGGCACAAGAGACGCCTATGATAGCACACTTAAGGCCCCGCTGAATCCCCCCACCGCCGCCATCATCCCTCCACCTCCTCCCTCTCCTCTTTTCCCTCCAGTCTCTCAGGCTTCCCAGGGCTCCTCTGATAGGAGGAAATCAGCCTCTGGCCTATTTCAGGTGTCCCAAATAAGGGATGGGGGTGATTTCCACTTTCCTTATTCTGTCTCCTTCATACCTTGAGCTTTAATCAGTTTTTGGCTCTGCACTGTAACCTGGTTTTTGCTGAAAAATGAATGAACTGGGTTTGCTTGCTTCTGTGGAACACATGTAGTTGGTTGGTGCACAAATGTGATCCCAGTTTATATGTTTATTCAGCTCAGTATTTCTTTCTGTTGATGTATCTTAATGTACTTTTTCTGTTGTAGCAGAGAACACAAACTTCCCATTAGAGCTGCAACATGGATTAATTATCAGCTATTAAATAAATCACCAACTATTTTCATAATTGATTAATTGTTTTGAGTATATTTTTTAAAGAAAAAATACCTGATTCCAGCTTCTTAAATAAATATTTATGATTTGTTTTCTCACCTCTGACAGTAAACTGAATATCTTTAGGTTGTGGACAAAACAAGACATTTGAGGACGTCATCTTGGGCTTTGGGAAATGGTGATCAACATTTTTCTGACATTTTATGGACAAAGCAACTAATTGATTAATCGAGAAAATGATCAGCAAAGTCACTGATATTGAATATAACCATCAAGTTGCAACTCTGCTTCCTATAAATATCATGTGCGAGCTGTGATTAGATTGAATCCTGATACAGTTGGTTTGCAGACTTTTGTGTGCCTTAGGTCACCTGGGGTTTCTGACGCCTACTATAGGTTGCATATAGCTCATCTGAAGGGGTGTAAGCAAACATTTTTAAAGTATACCTTTGGCCTACATCTCAGCATTTCATTCATTTATGTGAAGAAAGCTAAACAAATAATTTATTTTAAAAATTAGATGATTATTTAAAGGAGCAATATGTAGCAGTTGAACATCCAAAAATGAGTACTGCAGTTCAAGTAGTGATTTGGAGCCATAGACGGAATATTAAATCGGTTAAAATACTATTTAATATACCCTCTATGTTTGACTTGAGGAAGCTCAGGCAGGCTGCAGGAGCAGGAGTGGCTTCCTGCCTTACAGCCTGCCAGACCCCATTAATATATTGCTCAATTTAACCGTTGTGTACTCTTTCTAAAAGATTATTAGTCATTTCTTACAACCCATAAATAGACACTAACTCATTTGATTAACATTCAGCATTAATTTAAACTCGAATTAATGTGAAACAGACAAACAAAACAGTTATTCTGTCCTGCCAGTATTCCAACTTAGCATATTTCTGTGATCTCTGGTGTATCATGGTCATTTTATGAGTTATTACAGTGTATATAAATGACACATTTCTCCTTTGAGATAAAAACTTTAAAAAAAATCTCACAGGATGAGGGCACAGTGAAGACCTGAACACAAGCTACATATAGTCGCAGAGCCTTAACTTTCTGCTCATCAGCCTCATCCTGCATAAGAAAAGTATAGAGTAAAAACAGCCAAAGAGGTAATAGAACAATTAGAAGAAAACACTGAATTTTTATGTACGAATGTTAAAAATTAAAGGTACTATGTGGAATTTTCAGAAAATCTTTATTTGTGTTATTAATGACACCGGTGGCCAATAAATGAACTGCAATACATCAAAGTCGGGGAAGGACAAATTTTTTTGTGTTACCTTAAAACATTAACACATTACAAAACAAAGCAATTAATACATGTAAAATGCTTCACATAGTACCTTTACAAAATACGTAATACAGAGAGAGAATCTTATTTTATTTCTTTAAAATATCAGGAAAACTCATTTCTGACCAAAATCAGAATTATCTGTTGCAAATTTATCCAAATCACGTGTTTTACACAAACTTCCAGCAGTTAATGTGTTAACTATTTGGGTAAATTGTAGCGTTTATCAATTGTTCCCTGCTGCATTGAATATAAAATGGAACAACCATAAATATGTCACTTAGTCAGGGGTCGTAAGGTTACTCAGCGATAGAAAAAGGATGACTTCCCCCAGGGAAAAAGGATGAGAACAACAGCTTTTGGTATTTAAACACAGGTCAGTATGTGTTTGTATTTTAGTCACATTTTCCTCCAAACAATCTATTATAATTTGTCATTCCTGCTCAACATTAAATTGCAGTTTAATCAATAGCAGCACAACAGAAGCACAGCTAGAGTAACCGCGGTGTATTCTGTGATTTGGTTGATTCAAAAGTGGAAAAATAAAAAGGAGAGTGAGAGTGATGTATGGATGAAATATTAATCATTAGATAAATTTTATCATGTCCAATTTATTGTTCTATTGTTGTTGTACTGCTCTCTCTCTCTCTCTATTGACTGATGTGTTGTAGGTGAAATATCGCTTCCTAACACATTTTGGCCATCAAGGTGCTGTTACATTGCTGTCAGTCTGATTTCAGTTTTGCAGTAAATGAGTCAAGTCTTTTTATGCCATCTTGAATCTTTTAAACTTATCAACTTGGGCAACACGTTGATCAACTTGACTTATTGAGGTCAGTGAAGCCTTTATGAGTTGTTCTCCCAACTAATGAAGCGGCTGTAATGTTGGAAACGAGGGATCATAAGCGAGCGTGCTGAAATACATTTGCTAACTTGTTTTGATGAATATTTTTTACAGTGGTGTTGAAGTCCTATAGCTCGCCGCTGAATTATGTATCCACGTGAAAGTGGGTCATGAGCAGCTGTTCTCTGTACGCTGACAAGGACAGGTCAGAAGCTCATCTCACGTTCTGATGATAGTGTGTTGTTTTATATTTCTCCTTATTATTTATCTCTCATATCTCTGCTGGTTATTAACGCTCAGGGTTATTGCTGATGGGTGTGGACCTCTCAGATATTGATTCCATGTTAATGTCATGTACTGTTTGATATATGGCCTTTGAAATTGCTCAAGCATTTGATCAGGTTGCCTGTATGTAGATTAGATTCATTAGATATTCCCCCTGCTATTTTTCATGATGTTTCCTCACATTCATTTTACGGCCGCTCATTGTCCTCCCTGCAAAGTAAATGATTTTAATCTGGCGATGCTGGTGTGTACTCTCGATAAGCTCTGCACAAATGCAGCCAGTCGCAGCGCAGAAGGTGGGAAGAGGCTAACGCCACAATAAGCGCTAATCGTGCAAGTGCCTCATTTTCTGAAAAGGAATATTCATACCAACATCAAAGGGGTGAGCACTCCTGACACTGACAAATTGCAGATGAGGTTTCATTAATTAAGTAGGCCACTAATGTTTATTTAAATGAAATTTACGGCTGCATTATTGATTTGCCACCACAAAATTATCTGACATGATGCACATGGATTGTGAGCAGGAGCTCTCTGCAGGCGCAGACAGACAGCGGGAGTGTGAATGGGGGGTGGGGGGGTGGGGGTGGATGGATATTTGAGGGGGTCTAGGTATGTTCGAAGCCTAAAGATCACAGTGGAAACACAGGAATGAGGGTTAGGAATCAGTATAGCTACTGTAGATACCAGAGCTTGTGGAGAAAAAAATGTTTTTGTTTGCATTTAAATCGCAGACTATTTGAGTATGAGAGCTAAGGATGGAAAGAAACCCCTGCCAGCACTATTTCTGCTTTTATAGGGCATGCTGCAAATGAAAGTAGCAATAATTGACAGAAAATATACATCCAATTCCCTCGACTTCACTCAGGGTAGATAATACGAACAGCAGAGGCTCATATCTCCTCTCAACATTTACCGCACATCAGCATTACCCTGTGCAGTCTGCCCTCTGTGTTTTCTGCCTCTCTAACTGGTGACTGTCAATTTCAGGTGTCCTATCTTTGTTACTGTCATCACTTTATAGCTGTAAAACGGTATATTAAAAAGACACCATACAGGGACAGGAAATGCTTCACATTTATGATATGAATTTTGAAAATCTTCAATGCGCAGCAAATTCTCCTCTGACAGACACCACGAACCTACACAGTAACGAGGGTTGGGCAGCATCTCAATATTATATCAGTATCATGATACTAGAGACAAGACATTGTCTCAGATTTGGGATATCTTTATATTGTGGTATAGCAGATGTGTTGTTTTTTTCCCTGGTTTACAGCAAAGTGATTTCTCTTTACACACAGAGTCATTACAGCCACATTACTGATGATCATTTATCAAAAATACTGTGATATTTGATTTTGTCCTCATCACCCAGCCCAGTTTTGGATTTATATTACAGCATGTTGCATTTTACTGCTGTGGATCTTTAAGGTTGAGGTAATTTTAGCCACTGCTTTTACTGCTGTGTAGTTTAATCTACAGCAATGCATCATATTCTATAAGATCATCATATGTTTGCACTATTTGAGAATATACACTGTTATTTTAGAGAAAATGTGTAAATCAATATAATACAGAATAGCCTTTATAGATATTATTTATAAGCCATATCACGCAGCCCTAACTGTAACAAATTTCTGTAAAAATACAGCCAGATTCTTATAGTAATGAGCTGTTCATCCAAAATGTAGTAAAATCCCATGCATTTTGATGCTTTGTGGCACCAAAAACAGCTCTGAAGATTAGGTAACTGTGTGATTTTACAGTGTATTACAGTGTACTATAGGCTTAGAAGCCAAATGCAGCCATGGACATTCATTGTCCATCCTTCTTCCTAGAATGAAACAAAAAGATCAGTAATATACACTTGGGCATATGGTTATCCAATCTATGACCAAGACTACATTTTTGTTCGCATTAAATTTGTATGATTCTAGCAAATATCTGGCAACCACAAAAGAGTATTTTCAGAAAACTGTCCTCAGCAGTTTGAGAAGTTTGACTATTTAAAACCTTTTTGAATGACTGCTTTCTCTTGAGTAGATTCAGTAAGTTAAATGCACAACATGTAAATTCTGTCATTTTGAGTCTCTCTTACATTAAAACAATAAGACAGAAGAAGACCTAGTTTGCTGACATTGTGAAGTAGCACAGGATCATGAGAGTTGTTATCATCACTTTTAAACAACCACAGCTGATGGAAATCTGTTTGGCATGACTCAGGCATAAATCATGTTCAGTGAAGAGGTCATGTATTTAGGTCTTATTCACTTTATGACTCTGTATCAAACATACCCTGTGTTTTCCCAGAAGTTATAGCAACTAGCTAGCAACAGCTAGCAGGAAACACACCTTTACCTTGAATAGATTCCAGATTTCTCTGTGTTTGAACATTGTTGGAAACATTTTGGATAATGTGAGTGCACTCAGCAAAATATATAACATAGGTCTAGTGTTTTTAGACATTTTAATGTGGAAATGTTAGATATTACAGCTTTAAAGCTAATATTATACCTGCCTATAGTAAATATGAATAACAGTGTATTTTGCAGCAGTAGTAGAGTCTTTTTTGGTTAGTTGGCTAATTAAAATAACCTCATGTTGTACGTTGTTTCAGCTTGGCCATGTGAGTAATGACCCATTTCAGTCAGTGAATCTGGACTTGCTAAAAGATGGAGGTTCTTGTGCACTTCTACTCACATCTATTACTGCTATATTTCATACTATTTCATACATTTTTCAAAAATCAAGATTAAATATTTAGTTTATTGTCATTTTCTTGTGTTCTTGCATGTATTATAAAAATTTAATGATGTTACTTATAGCCAATAGCAGTGTTAATACAAGATATACTATAGATATATACATATAGATATAAAATTCCCTTTAAAAAACAACAACAAACACACCAATGCAATGAAATATATCAAACTCAGTCATACAGATTAGCAGCAAGGATCAATAGTGCATATTTTTCAAAGTTGTGCATGTGGCACTTACAGTTTAAAAAGTGCAAGTCTCAGTTTAAAAAGTCTGACTTTTTCCCCGCGGGTAGGATCAAGGAGACAAGTCTAACCAGTGTGGTCGTACATTTTACACACACATACATGTGTCTGAACTGCACAGACACTCTCGGTGCTGTTTGTCAACACAACACATGTAGACGGATTGCTATTGACAAGTATACACAATACACCAAGGGCTACTGAGAAGACTCAATAAAATTGAAGGATCAGCTTGTTGCGATCCGAGGCCTTTCTAATTTCCTGTAATAGACTCCTCTTTGCTTTGAAATGTGATTTAGGCTGGAGGAGTGGGTTTTGGGAGTCTGTTAGCCACTCTACCCATCGCTCCTCCCTGTAATGGAGAGCATACGAGTCACAGGCAGGTTTTTTTGTTTGTTTTGTTTTTAACCAGGCAGAGACACACCGCAGCATTCGTGCAACAACCGCAGCCTCTTGTCTGTCCCACAGTGAAACATTTGACTGAACAAAAATCAATCGTAATTAGATCGGATGAAATGAATCCAGGTGTCAGAGTTCCAGCTGATACGAATAAACCAAACTGTCTATTTGCTGGATTTGTACCGTGATTTATTTGTGATGCTAAATAAAACAATGCAGCAGCTCTTTCTGTGTGTAAACATTACTGCTTGGTGAAGGGTATTCTCATTTTACTATGTCACTGCTATGTCAGGATTCACCTTTGGATTTGACTTTAAATTTTAAAGGCACCCAACATATTTCTAAAACATATACTGTCTATACAATGTATGTACTCATATAAACGGTGGTGTCTGTATCTGTAGAGACCCTGTCCTCCGCCTGTATTTCCTTATTTTCTCAGTATTTTGCTGTGCTCGCGACACTTTAACCCAAAACGCTGGTATTTGATGTCCTGGGAATGAGACTCAACAGTATCTTACTGGTGCGTTTATGAACAGCGTGGATAAATCCTGCTGATTCTGCCTTTAAGGTCACAACTCGATTAGATTTTTTGATTTGAAAATGAGCCACAAGGATCAGATCACTGGTTTTATGCCCTGACAACTGTCATTTACATTTTTAAATTCTTCTTTAAAGAGATCGTCTATATGGTATCAAGTGTGATATAACGATATAACGGTCGGTAAGCTACGCTGTGTCATGTTTTTTTCTTCGGGCATACGCAGGACACCACAAGTAGGCGAGGTAGGAGAGAAAAAAATATTGGGAGAATTTCAGGTTCTGCTTTTGAGTTCCATCATTGAAATTGAAAGTTCATTTTTGATCAATTTTTCGATTTAAACTAAAATTGTGACACGCCTCGTGCTTTGACACAGTCTGAACCGGTTTATTTTACAGACTGTGTACAAACACGCTCTTTAGTGGCTTCTTTTCTATTTATGCAACTTCACAAAGACAAGAATGCACACACGCTTGTGTCAGGGTCCGTACACCGTGCTTTTATTGTAGAAACAGATCTTAGGTGTGTGTGCGTGCGTGCGTGAGTGGAGCAGATGAAACTGTTTCTGTTCTCCTCTTCCTCTCGGGCAGCGCTCTGATGGCAGGTCCAACGGGATGACTGCCTGCCATCTGTCCAGGTATCCTGCTCCGCATGCCTTCACCCCGCAGCTCTGTGGAAGAGTCTGAATCTGTGCGCATGCCTTTGTGTGTGTGTGTGTGTGTGTGTGTGTGTGTGTGTCTGTCTGTTTTTGTGTGTTTTCTGGGGTTTTTTTGCACTCTCAGAAACATGAGACAGTAACACTCTCACGAGCCTGACTTCAATCCACGGCAATTTCATCCACTCTTTTCTTGTTTATTATTTTGTATCATCTCTAGGGGCGTCACGATTCTCCAAATCTGTGATTCATTCGATTTTTGATCTAAACATTTTTTGCTTTTTTAAGCACCGACAGCACATTGTTAGACTATCAAGTCTTTATTTGTAAAGATCAATAGATCATTGGTTTTATGCCCTGACAACTATTTACATTTTCAAATTCTTCTTTAAAGCTACTACTAGAAGTTTTTAACTAGTTATGAAACAGTCTCCATTTAATACTGATGCCACTATGTGACCTTCATGAGCAAATGAGACCTTCAGTGACAAGATCAGCAATTTCTATACAGTTATTTTTAATGGCTGCTGCCAGATCGGATTCTGCTTTCAATCAGATTAAACAAGCCAGTGTTTAAATTTTCCCAAGTAAAGTTACAGAGTTATATGTTGTATGCCAGTTAAAAAGAAGCACGAGTAGATTTTTATTCAGATACATTTATTTTTGAGGTTATATTTTATGGTTATGGTGGAGGAAACGCTGCTGCTTTTGCCCTCAGGGGCCTCTGAAATCAACAAAATATGAAAGTTATTCATAGTAGCTTTAAAAAGTCTTACTTTCCTGTCATATCTTTATCTGTGCTATCAATTCAAGATCCAAAGAGCCCGCCCCAAAATTGAAAAAGATAATCTTTAAGGTATCAAGCTGCGCTGTCTTTTAAGTGTTTTTTCCTTTTTTCTTCGTACATACTACAGACGTGTATAAGTATGCAGGAGTGAAGGGGGGAAAAAATACTGTGATTCTGCCTTTAATTTTTTGATGTAACATTGAGATTGTGATGCCCTTAATCTTCACACACACACTGACACTTGTTGAACACGTATGAGTCCATCACACCGGTGCCCTCTAGCACACTCAGGCACTCCCACTACCCAGGGATATATACCTGTATATGCATGCATGTTTGTGTGTGTGTATTTGCAGAGACAGAGAGGGGTAGAGGTGGAAGGCAGAGATAGGACAGTACCGTGTGTGTGTGTGTGTGTGTGTGGTGGCAGGTGGTAAATGACATTGTGAGCCAACAGGCTGAGGTCAACCTCACTGGGCATACACCCAAGCTATATTATCAACTGGGTTGCTGGCAGCTCGCTCTGCTGTACTGACGCTACTGCCCACACCCACTGCTATCCACATCTAGACAATCTCACACACATACAAACACAGCACCTATACATGTGTACACACACACACACACAAATTCTAAAGAAATATAATGGTTTTATTACTGGTAGCAGCAGCATTACATTCCCATTGTAGCACCAATTTAAACACTGAAAATTACCTTGAAAAATGGCCGATATGTTCTCTCTCTCTCTCTCTCTCTCTCGCTCTCGCTCTCGCTCTCTCTCTCTCTCTCTCTCTCTCTCTCTCTCTCTCTCTCTCTCTCTCTCTCTCTCCCTCTCCTCTCGTGTGGATATTTAGAAATAGAGGGAGGCCAGGAGATGCAGTATTCATTTTAATGGTAGCATTTTAAATTATCCACAGCATTTTTATTCTGCAGAAGCAACCATTTTTGTATCTTCTCTGGTCACACAATGTCCTCCTATTTAGTAGATTTAGACATTTTAATAAATGGTTTATAACTCCCTATATATTTCATTTTCTATAAATAGGTTGAAACTGCTTGAAATTGTAATTGCCGTACTTTCATAATAAACTGCTCTCTGACTCAATTCTTTGCTTTTTGGGTAAATTAATAAAATCAGTCGGGTATTATGGGATGCTAAGTCTACTTAAAGACAGGTGACACACTTTGTGACATGAAACTTTGTTGTGTTTTCCTTTAATTTGTCACCCTTCTGTAGAATTATGTCACAAAAACATGAATTTGTTTGTTTATAATAGTACAATAATCTGATTTAATGTGATGAAGACGTGAAATTATTATTTTGAGTATATGTATATGAATATGTAATTTACCACAGCTGCAAGGTGCTGGAAAAGCTTGAAAATGCACCTTGAAAATTATTGTAAACACATGTAAGGACATTTTAAGTGTTAATTAATGTACTATATTTGTCATTAATTGTAAATTCTCATATGACGACACATTTTATATCATTACAGCTGTGTTTTACTATATTGTCATTCATTATCTGTTTGTTTACACCAGCTTCCACTTATGGAGGCCTACAGGAGGAGTTGTTGACAAATACATTGATAAACACTTCTGTCGTGCTAAATGAGGAAAGTTAAGTGAAAAGTGTCACCTTTTCCCTGCACGTTTACAATAAACAAACAAATAGTTTATTGCTGTTTTTTGCATTAGTGTCCGTACAAAAATTACTGTTGTGCAGTGGAAGATTGAACTGAGGACATTTTCACTGTTCAAAATAGATCAAGTGCCTTTTGCTTGATAGCGCGGCGAGTCTCGGGCATCGCATTGCCCTATCTGCATCATCCTCTCAAAGTGAAAGAAAAATCTTCTGACATGCTCTCATTTTTTTTGCGGCAAGTCATGCTTCATCAGAGCGGCGTGCTGTTTGACCCACTTTGCTTCAACATTTCATCCTCTGTTGTCTCAAAGAAGAACCAAATACCACGGTGCATTTACAGTAGTCGGGGAATTGTAATTCAGCAGCACTTGTGCAGTTAATATCTTTGCTATATGTATGTGCTTGCATGTGATAAAATATTTCCATCAGAGGTGGCGTGGCAGTGATGAAGAGAGATAAATTTGCAGCAGGTGTTGGTTATCTGTCTCCATTTCAGAAGTGTGTGTGAGGAGGGAAGGAGGTCACATTATTTGACAGCAACATTTTGTGATTTTACCCCCGCTGAGATCTCCTCTGTACGTACCGGCGGCTCGTCGGCCGCAGGAAAGATCCCAAATTTACGTCTGAGGTTAGGAGGCAGGGATGCTGAGGAGAGGGGGGAAGGGATGGGATGGATGGAGAGAGAAAAAGAGGAAGAGGAGGGAGGGGGGAGCACAGCAGCTGGCTCCTTTTTTCCTGTCATTATCCCTGGTCGCTGTTTCAGTCAGCCCCATTTGATGAAAGTCAAATAGTACACTAGCCCTGATTATGTGACAACTGGAATTCACCTACTTAGTTAATCCTGCATCGGGGTTTAGATTTCAATTAATTTCTCTCTGGTTGCTCCATCCTCCCAGGGGGTGGTGAGAGCAGGGTGTGTGTGGGGGAGGGGAGAGCCTGCTGTGTGGGTGAGGAAGATACAGTATGATGGAGAGGATGGAGGGTGGGGGGAGGGGAAGAAGCCATACATAGAGAACAGAGATGGCGAAAATGCCTGCACAGCACATTCAGATATACCGCGCAGGGGCAGGGAGATAGTACCTGTCTGCTTTCCTTCCTTTAACGGTGCAGTCAGGGAGCAATCAGCTGGAGATTTTTATAGCTTTCACTTCCTTTGCAGGGTATTCATGTTGCAGCACATGCATGCACGTCTTTGTGCCTCCCTGAGCTGTCTGATAGCATATCTACATGCTTACTAGCGTGTGCTCTGAATGCTTTTGTTCAGACGCTTGTGTGTAAATCCACGAGCGGCACGCGACACACATTTCAGTGCATGTATTTATGTCTGTGTTTCACACAAAAAAGCTGCATATTAATCAGGTCTCAGAGGCCCTTTAGAGGATCAAACCCCCCAGGTTGTGATTTTCCGCCATTAGTCTTACGAGGCTGAGGGGACTGGGACTGTTTAGGCCAGCTGAGCCTGCTGCTGCGCTCAGGGAACAATGCTACTGTATCTCCTCTCCTCCTCCTCTCGTCTCGTCGTCTTCTCCCTCCTCTCTCTATCTGACATTCCTTGACATTCTGATGAAGGTTTGAGTTGGAGCCTCCCGGCCGTGTCGCCATGGTAAATCTTTCGCCATATGGTGTCAGGTCACACTGGTTGTCTGTGATGTGCCTGGCGTGATGCTGCTGCACATCCATTTCTGAAATAAGCAGGTAAATTCCAAGAAGCAATAAGGACTGAATATTACATCTTAGATTTCTACAGATTTTTCTAAAAGTGTTCATGTAAAAGACGATAAGAATTATTTATTCTGCTTCTGTATAAGACTGATTATAAATGGAAACTGCAACATTAAAGCCTCTGAAAATGTGGCTTGAAATGGTAAAAATACACATATGGTATCAAAGTTTAGAGCTGCAAGTATCAGTCAATTAATCAATTAGTTGTCAACTATTAAATTAATTGCTGACTATTTTGATGATTTATTCCTCATCTTAAATAATTTTTTAAGAAAAAAATGTCCAAATTCTCTGATTTCTGCTGCTCAAAAAGGACTGTTCTTTTTTCTTTTATGACAGTAAACTGAATATCTTTGAGTTGTGGATGAAATGAGACATTTGAGGACGTCACTTTTTGCTTTGATGAACACTGATCGACATTTTGCACCATTTTCTGACATTTTATGGACCAAAAAACTAATCGATAAACCAAGAAAATGATCAACAGATTAATTGATCATTAATAATTGATCATTAGTTGCAGTCTAATTAAGCACTGAAATCTGAGTGAAAATAAACATTCCTAACTATTAGAAAACCTAGTTCAAAAACAGCTCATTTTGCTGTTTAGACTGTTTCTCAAGACTGTGGTGTGGCAGGTCACGTTTCGACTGACGTCTTCCTCAAGAGTAGCAGTCACAAAAAAGTCAAGCAACGTACCGCTGTGGACCAGGTCCGCAGCAAAACATATCTTAGCCACTTAAAAAAGGACCACATAAAAAAATCAGTATCAGTTTAAGTTTACGCTCTATGTAGAATATTTTTATTGCTTTACTTAATCGTCAGCCAGACCTTTCTGACCGAAGCCAAACATCGCTCTCTCTAAACCAACCAAACTCCACAGGCCAGATCAGTAATTTTACTGCACAGAACACGGGAGCTGCTCGTCCGTCGCTGCCTCAGTCTGTTAGTTTGTTTGTGTTATTGTGTGACTTTGGTGAATCCTATCTATCCTTTTAAAACACAAAGTCGTACAACAGCACAAACAAAATAACCAATTGAAGAAGTGGTACACCAGCAACTTGTGTCTTCTGTGAAGTAAAATCACTGATTTTGTCAAAGGAGTCTGCTGTAATATAACAGCTTCACTTTAACGCCGTCATTGTTGATTTGAGCCGGACTCAAGGACACAGACTCAGGGCATTTTCACACCTATAGTTTGGTTGATTTGGTCCAGACCAAAAGAAAAAAAAGCAAACATTGTTGCATTTTAGTCCTGGTGTGGTTTATGTTCACACTGAGTTTTTTACAAAGGAATCAAGAGGAGGAAACCATCACCACCACCAGCATCATCAGGACCAATGTGGGAAAATCAAATTCCTGACTGACAGAGTTTTACGCAGCACTTTAATACTTCAGATAGGTATATTTAAGCTCACAAAGAAATAACCAATTATAAGCATCATTTAGCAAATCGTTGCATGTTATGAATATTAACTATGAATATTGACTGACATAAAAACAGGACGAAAAGGAGGTGTCTTACAGCCTACAGGATGCTGTGCACCTGTGCACACCTCGCTGACCTGCTGTGGCTCTTATGCGCGTAATGTCCGAACAGAGACAGCACGCTGCAGCGCTTCACCTGCCAGACTGACTGTATATATCGTTATATACTGAGTTTACAGAAGTGTTGGGTGGAGTAGAAAAGAATAAGAAGGAAGCAACAGGATTTATGTTTTCCCCCAGTCAGAGAGAGAGAGGGACTTCGATTGACAGCTTTCACACCAGTCCAAACGAAGCAGTCTAAACTGTCCAAACGGACCAGGGTCCATTTTAACCAGACCAAACAATGCAGGTGTGAAAATGCTTTAAGTGAGAGCAGAGAGGATTTGTTGTACCTGTTCAGCGAGACAACTGATGTGGATTTTTTTTTTTAATGATTGGTTCATGGTATTAATTGTGTAATTTTCATAATAAATCTCCAGGCATTAGAAAAATTCAAATCCAGTATCAAGAAAGTGTACAAATTTGGATTAAAACTAATTTCTAATACTTTTTAGGTGCTTACAAATATGTACATAGGCCTAAGGCTATTGTGGATTTGGGTTTAAAGTGTCTTTAAATGCTCAATTCAAAGTTTAAGTTTTTTTTTCCACTTATCCATAAATGTAGTTAGAATCAACTGTATTATTTTTTTGTGGAAACTATAAGAGCCAATTTTAGATTATTCCAAATGTACATTTTGTTCAAAAATGAAAATCCTGCATCATGATAATGAGCAAAGTGTCCTCACTATGACATTTTGCATTGAGCATGTGGGATGTTGTTAGTTTGCCCTTTTAGTTACTGACATAATTCACATTGCTCTTTTTATGGAAAGGCTATATGTGAATAATTTAAATCAAGTCAAAATACTCTGCTTTTTTATTTTTTCATGTGTTTATTTTTTTTTAACAATGATGGCAAACAAGAACCTACACACAGTAGTTTTATTTCAGACTAGTCGGCTCTCCCTACACTGTTATTAAAGAGTGACGTTGACATCATTTGTAGAAAAGAAAGCTGTACCATTTTAAATAGCATACTACAGCGGCTTTTATCCTTGAATTATAATCATTTACCACAATTATGTCTTTCAAAATGGAAACGTTTTCTTTGCTGCGCTTCACGAACACATTTCTTTCAATGCTAACATTTAATTTATTCCATCCAACACTCAGTCTAATCTTAAGTGTAAAGAAGGAACACATCATCTCGTGTCATACAGCAGCAGTCATCAAGGACCCTCTGCTAATGTGGAAGCTAATGGCAAAGCTAATGAGAAAGCTAATGGTGGTGCTAGCTACAGATAATGCCATGTAGAGCTCCAGCGGGGAGTCCTCACTCTCCATCAGTTCTCATTAATAGGGATGGTGCTGTGGTGTGAAAGGAGGCTGACCCTTAACACACTGCCAACCCACCCGCTGTAACAGCCTGACAGTGGAGCTTCTCCTTACCTTACCTCCACCCAGGCCTGCCTGTACCTCCACGTCCTTAACCTGTCCGATCCCTGTGTGGTCCTGCTCCCTGCCAAGGTGAAGCCCTCGGAGCAGAGGTTGCTGGGACACTAATGGGTCTTGGCATCCCAGCTCACTAACAGCACCCCTGGACTAGTGAGGACGCCAGTGTGAAGAGTAGGAACACTGTAAGGACATAAAAAGCTGAGGCAGAATGAGGCAGAGAAGAAAACATCCGTCAAAGTATGATGATTAGAGACGGAGCTTTTCATTTGTTAACGATGGTGTATTAAAGGAATATTCAACATTTTTGTCATATTTGCTTTCTTACAGGCAGTTAGAGGAGAAAATCAATACTGTTCTTATGTCTGTATATTAGATATGACGCTACACCCAGCTAGCCTGTTAGCTTAGCACAAAAACTGGAATCAGGGAAACAGCTGTCCAAAGATTTATAAAAAATCTGCCAACCAGCACCTTAAAAGCTCACTAAGTAACAAGTTATGTCTTGTGTGTTTAATTTGTACCAAAAAAAAAGTGTAAAAATGATACATTGTGGTTTTAGAGGTGTCATGCTAACTTAATTGGTTGCAATAACACCCTGAAGTCTTGTCATCACAAAGAAGTTGCCAGGCAATCAGCACAAACTCCAGTGGTGTTTTTCTATTTGGTCGAGTCAAACCATACCACGTTGATTTGCATTGGACAATCAAGGTAACAGAAAAATCTGTTGCATTTTTCCGATAGACTTATTATTACTTAAGACTCATCAGTAAAAAGATTTTTTAAGTTTAATATTTCTAAAACATTTGCAAGGCCCAAAACCATGCTTTTATGTGTGTGGTGCCATCCCAGTGTAAAGACCATGGGCCAACAGGCACTGAGCAGGCGGGGCCGGCACCCAGATTTTATAATACATTCATGAGTCCCACACATAACCTCCTTGTTGTCATTTTCACACTCTGTTTTTTGAATAGATTAAACACACAAGATTTAATCATTATATATTAATGTGTGTGTGTGCATGTGTGTCATATAAAGGAAACTATCACTGCGTGAGAAAATAACTGTGGGCCAACAAGAAAACAGATATTCAGCGAGAAGGAGTGTGTGTGATAAAGAGAGACATACAGAGTTTTCCTGGCTCTGTAATGGCTGCCATCCTCTCTCTCTCTCTCTCTCTCTCCCTCGCGCTCTCCCTCTCATCCTCCTCCACCACCTCCTTCTCCTCCTCCTCCTCTCACGGCTGCGGCTCTGTGGATCCTCTGTGCCCAGGCATGCTGTACTGAACATGCATGGCAGCGTGTCTCCTCCTGTAGCAGGCTACCTCCTGCACCACTCCTCCCGCTATTTCAAGGAAAGTGCAACCTTTGCCTTGGGCCTTAATTATGTTCAATTTGCCAAGCTGGGCCTGAAACCATTGGGGGGTGGAAAAGCTCTCTGACCTATTTATCAATGCAGCTTTTTCCTTCCACTGACTGAGACCGAACCAAAAAGATACAGAGAGAGGGAGAGAGATAGACTTCACTCAGTTTTCACATACGCAGAATGCAGCAACAGCATAAGACGTGTGAGAAAACAGGTGTAACCATCGTACAGTATATTTATTTGCTGTGTTTGCATTGCTGAGTGCTGATTGTTACTACCGTGGGTGTGTCACTGTGCTGTTTCACTTCTTTTTTACTGTCTTACATTTGATCTTATTTACAAAATTAAGATTAGATTAAAGCAACAGTTCAGATTATTTGATGAAGGGCTGTACTTATCGATATTGTGTCACCTACAGTGGATGCCAGTTGGCATGCCCCCAGTTTAGAGAAGCAGAAAGGAGTCCTGGCATGGAAGCTTTTCATTATCAGTTTAAGTATACGCTATTTCAGATATTTTCACTGCTTTACTTTGCCATCAGACAGCCTTTTCTGATGGGAAACTGTTGTTATATGAGTGAAATATCGATCCTCAAACCAACCAAGCTCCATAGGCAAAATCTGTAATTTTACTTCCCTCAGTTGGTTAGTTTGCTCCTGCTATTCTCTGACTTCTGTGTTTTAAAGGATAATCATGTTAATAATAATAACTTTATTTGTATAGCACCAGTTGAAAAGAAAATTACAAAGTGCTTTACCATAAAAATAAATGTCAAACAAAAGAAACATAAAAACAATTAAATAAGATCCCATACACACAATATAAACAAGATAAAATAGTTGCAGCAAATGCCATCAGTTAAGAAAAGCCATACAATAAAAGTGAGTCTTAAGAAGAGATTTAAAAGGGGGGTATTGAGTTTGTCTGACTGAGGCTGATCTCCAGGCAGCTGAAGGGGCCAAACAGCAAAGGCCCGATCATCTTTGATGACCAGTCGAGATTTTGAAGCCATCAGTAGGGACCTGCTGGAAGATCTCAGCCAGCAGTCAGACTTGTAGGGAGTTATCAGTAGCACTTAACAGGATGGTTTAGATTCACTGAAGTCACAATAACACAAACTAACTAACCGATCGAGGCAGCAGTAGAGGAGCAACTCTTGTGTTCTGCAGGGTAAAATTATTGATTTCACCTATGGAGTTAGCTTGGTGGGGGAAAAAGTGATACTTGGCTTATGTAACTGTGATTTCCCATCAGCAAAGTGTGTCTGATGGGAAAACAAAGCAGTGAAAATATTCTAAATATAGTATACACTTTAACTGATATTGATTTGTTGTAGGTGGATGTTTTTAAAGGGGTAGTACACCCCAAAAACAAAAATACATATTTTTGCTCTTATATGTGGTGTGATATCTGCCTTCTCTCCAATGTAATGGTTCCTGCATGAAACTGCTCACAACAAGGTCTGTGGACTACCTCGAGCAACCAGATCAGGATTTCTGAAAAGAGACATTCCTGTTGAGTTCCGTAAATGTATTTGAACTTGGATGTCTCCAAAATTCCAAAACTCACTCCACAGATAAGAGCGAAAATATGTATTTTTGATTTTGGGGGGTAAACTCTCCCTTTAAGTGACCCGTCCACAGCAATTCATTACTTAGCTTCCGTGCTGGTTCTCCTCTCTGCTTCTTCTAACTGGGGGCATGCTGACTATCATCTACTGTAGCTAACACACTGACTATTGATAAATACCTCATATGCTGCATCAGATAATCCGAACTGTCCCTTTAAGGTTAGATTTTTGTGAGATTTTCTTCTTCGCTCCATAATGAACACTCAAATCTTTTCTTTTGTAGCAGCTGCCATCTCAAAACTCAATTGAGAAAAAATGAGACAGCATTAGTGTTTGTTTCACCTGCGGGCCAACAATGCCGTCTTATCTCCCAACCAGACCGCTGCTCTTTCAATAGAGACTGAAGAAGCTTCTTCAGACCACATGATTGGAGGTAAACACTGAGGAGGCCATTGACCTTTCATTATAGCTTCTGATAAGGCCAACTATCTCCCCTCTCTACACTGTGCCCTAAATGTCAAGTCACTGTATGTGTTATAATTACTCTGAGTTGGTATTTTCCTCCCCTTTACGTTTCAATGCATGGAGAGCAAATCCCGCTAGTTGAGGTCTGCTGAGGACATGTCATACTACATTAGACGTGTGTGGTTAATTTAGCTGTTCATGGGATAATAAATTTCCTCTGTTTTTTCTTTTTTTGGTAACATTTTCCAAAGATGGAAGGCATTCTTAATGCTGAGAATTTACCTCCCTTGAGTCGAGAGCTTGTTAATACACTCTCATTAAGAGGTTTTATGCATGGACAAATAAACAAATGCTAATAAACTCCTAATTATTTTCTCACAGCAAATTCAGGGATTTTGAATATTCATGTTTAACCAAAAAGTAGTGCAATTATTTTGCCTCTGCCTGGATGCTACTGAGCATGCTATTTTTGCAAAGAGCTTCTTTTTGAAAACTTATTTGACAGTCAGAAAATTATTCCGAGAACAAAGAGGTAACTCTTGAAGTTGAGAGTCGGTGTATGTTTTACAAAGAAGATTAAATTTGAGTGATTGTTGAAAGAATGTTTTGATTACACCACTAAAGGAAGAAAAGGCTCTAAAAATGATCAGACTGCGCCTTTCTGCATGATTATATTTAATTGGTTGATTAATAATTTTTTCAGTCAAGGTTTTTTGCCTGCAGCTGGAGTGTCGATTTTATTTTGTTGTGAAAGATTATGTCAAAGTCCTGCAGTATTTCCCTGCAAAAAGAGGAACGCCCTCCAAACATTGACTCAATACAATGCACCATATTTCAGCTCTATTGTGATTTTTTTCTTTTCCCGTGAAAACATTGTGCATCACTAATGCAATTTGACTTGCCGGTGCAATTGTGTGGAAGAAGGTAGGCCCATTTCGCTGAGTGTCAAGGAAGGCTTTTAAACTGTCACCTCACTCTCTCCTTCCTTCATACAGAAACCTTTTAGAGGTCCTCTTCGCTCGCTGGCTTGGACAATGGAGTGTGAACGTTGTTTCCCTATTCTGATTTTTTGCTGCTGAGTTATTCGGCACTCTAATGACTGATCAGGTTGTCATTTTTCGGGTATGTATGTGTGTGTGTGTGTGTGTGTGTGTGTGTGTGTGTGTGTGGAGGGCTTTGACATCGTGAAACATAAGGGGGTTTGGTGCATACAGACATATCAGGAGTCCAAGTCTAGTTTGCATGTCGACAGGCTGCCATGATTCAAGATGGCACCTGTCTCACTGATGTCTTTACCGCTGCTGCTCCGAGCCTTCTGCAGCTTAGTGACAGCCCGAGTCCTCGCTGACAAGAAAACCCAGCGAGAACCAGAGGCAGAATTTCAGATTAGGACTGTTGTTGTGAGCGTGAATCTCTCTGTTAAGGAACGGGGGCTCCGTATTAGTCGTTAGATTAAAAACTGTGGGGTGCTAAAGACGTTAGTCAGACTCATTCCATGCAGTGATTTGCTGCACGCCTTTTAACGAGTGCAGCCTTCACTTTTCTGCACGTGGCAGAAAATGAAGTGTGGGGAAAATGAAATTATGATTTGCGATGACAAAACTGAGACGTGCGCGTGCTGCCACAAAAACAGCAACAACTCATGAATAATGCATGGCTGCCGTGGGCTATAGATTAAGTGTGAATATTCATTAATTTGCTTGCCCTTTGGGAGGTGATGCAAATTCATACAAAGGCACGCTGGCAACTGGGTTATCCACCGCTCTTATGAGTAAATAAGGGTAACTATGGATGGCACTGGTTATTTCTTCATAAATACCCAAGCCGCCTGCCAACTGAAGGACAGCAGCAGCTCTGTTAAGAAGTTTTAACAGGGTTTTCCTGAAGTAGTGACCCCCCCCCAGCTCTTAAGTGCTAAGTCACCAGAGCAGGGAAAGCCCATTAGCGTAAAGAAGGTGGGGGAAGGCAAGAGTTTGAGTGATTAGGCTGATTGGATATAGCAGCACTAGGTTGCTCAGGTCAGGACTAATCAGCTTCAGAATAGAGGGAAGGTCCCTAACGAGTAAAAGAGGGAAAGACGGAGGGATGCAACGACTGCTGTCCAGAGTAAACGGGCATCATGTCACACACACAAACAATAACACTCTCATACAGCCCCGGGCAGCCACAGTGCAGTTACTGAGTCAGCATGGAGATGGATCATCCACCTCTGAGATGTAAAAACGAAACAGAAAGTATTTAAAGGTGGGTTCAAATGTAAAGTTTCCTGAATCAAACTAATATGAGGTTGAAGCATAGTTTCAGTTTTTCAACTGGTCCTGTTTGCGTAGACAAAGGCAAAACTCAGACTGTCCCGAAATTGTTGAAGTGTCAAAAATAAAGTCCAAGAATAAAGTTGACATTCCACTTTTAGAATAAATTACAAAATTGTATTTCAACACACTTTTACAAATTTCAACCTTATTCCCAAAATGCAACTCATTTATTAAACGTGCATTCTGCTTTTGTTAAGTATTTGTTTCAATTGGAGGACAGTGACTTTATTGTTATTATCCTTAGCCTGTCAATCAATCTTTTAATTAACAATCTAAGATTAGTTAATCGTGGTAGCATTTGTTTCTTTTAGCTTGTATTGTATTTCAAGTTAAGTGAAAACACACCAGCTCTGTTACCTTGAAAAACAAGAACATTTTAAGTGCATTAACCTTTGCATGAATTCCAGGAAAACTCCTCTGCAAATGTCAATCCAAGTTCTGTATTTTTGCTGATGATTGTCGCTCAACAAAGTTTACAAAGTTGTTTTGCTTGACATCAAATGTTAAATTTATCCATATGCCTGTTCTTCTCTTTCTCTCAAAAACTGACAATTCTGTACAGTTTAAACATGCAGCAGGTCCATGTTGCTTGACTTGCCGGGTAGATTGATTATACAGGTGTGTGAATCTAACCTCCCTACCACAGAAAGAGACCAGATTTTTTCCCCACTCGTCCCTCCCTAATATTTTCATCTTGTTATTATTTGTTGAGCGGGTCAGTAGATTTTTTCATAGCTTTTGTCGTCATAAATTAATTTCTTTTAGTTGTCATCTTGTTTCCAGCAGTGACAAAATGTTGTTGATGAAAACTATGACAAAAATTATTAGCCAATCAAATTAACACTTCAATGAAGTGACACATACACCGGTATGCTTGGTTTGAAAGGTGTTCACACCAGAAATGAAACACTTCACAGTTCCCTTGACAGTGGTTTGAGACGACCCCTTCGAGGCTGACCAGAGAACGGTTGTTTGGTCCGTACCAGAGTTCAAGTCTGGCTTTCACACCAACCCAGACGAACTGCACAGAGGGGGGAAAAGGTTCCAGGGTTTGGTTCAACAAGACTAAACAAGGCTGGTGTGATCCCGCTCCGATTGTTCTCTTCACTCGCACCATTTTGTGCTTCCAGACAGAGCCAGTGGGCTCAAACAACCTCCTGAAAATCAGAAAAGAAAAGAAGAAATTGGGTTACCGTGCACTCAGCTCAACTCGGCTCAGCGTCTGCAAGCTTTCAGCAATTTCACTGATAACACAACTTCAAACAGAGCCGAGGAACTATTCAGTGAAATCACCTCTTGTGGTTTTTACTTGGAATGACAACTTGCAGACTCTCATCCCTCTATGGCACACGGCTGCCCATCGCTGACTTATTTTGACAGCGTTTTGGCTCACTTACAGCACTCTGTACCTGCACTAGCACTTGGCTGTGGCTTTCCTTTCCACACTCACTGAGCTCCCTTTTCTTCAACCATGAAAAAAACACACTGTGCAGGATAAATTGATTTTGTTTAGGCGATCATTTGCACATTTATCCATGCTATATGGAGGGCCCTGGCTGTGTATTGCCCCGGCAGCACAGCACTGGCAGGAGGAAGAGCAGGGATTGGACGGAGATAAACGACTCATTAACCCCAAATTGATCATGAGCTGCACACTTGTGGGGACATTTCATCATTAATATTTCAACTTAATTATTTGTGCTCATGTTGACTCGGAGGTTCTAATTTACACGTCACCGTGTGATGTATGAATTATTGTAATGAACAATATTTGAGCAGTTATTTCTTCGCCCCCTGCCACCATTTTTCTTCTCTCCTCCTCTCTTTGTCCTGCACCTCCTCTCCCCTGATATTTCTCTGTGTGCAGACATAATTTGGCCTCAAGATAAACCATGTAGTGAGGCCTTAAAGGGATAGTTTGGATTATTTGATGTAGGGCTGTGTGAGGTATCGTCAGTGTATTACCTACATTAGATGCCGGTTGACACGCCCCTAGTTTGGTGAAGCAGAGAGTGCCAACACAGAAGCTAACCAATGTACTGCTGTGCAGGGTCAGCAACAAAATGTATTTTAGCCACCTACAAAAGACCCACCTAAAAAAAATCAATATCAGTTTAAGTGTACTCCATATTAAGAATGTTTTCACCACTTTATTTTGTTGTCAGACAGCCTTTTCTGACAGGAAACTACCATTGTATGAGTCAAATATCACTCCAATCCAACCAACCAAACTCCATTGGCGAAATCAGCAATTTTCCCTCATACGACATGGCAGTTGCTGGTCTGCTGCTGCATCGATTTTTAGTTAGTTTGTGTTGGTGAATCTGAATTATTGCCATATCCATCAAGCAGGCAGGAAGTAAGACACAGAAAAACCATGGAGAATCCGGTCCATTTTCAAAATAAAAGACCCTGCACAGACTTGCGATCATAAAAATGGACAAAAAAGAAACTCTTTAACTGCATAGCCATCTTATCCATGGTAGAAACAAAATCTGAGCAAGTCAAAAAGATAAGGTGTGCAAAATGCTCTGCTTTTGAAATACTTCTGAAACACTGCTGGTGGGACAAGCAGCCACGTGGAAGATGGATCAAAACCATGGCTGTTCCTGGTGGATTCAATGAGTAACAGATCGAGGCAGCATTAGACCAGCAACTCCTGTGTTCTGTGTGGTAAAATTACTGATTTATCTATGAAGTTTGGTTGATTGGAGAGAGTGATATTTGCCTTATATTATGTCAGTTTCCTGTATGAAAAGACTGCCTGATGGCAAAGTACAGCAGTGAAAATATTTAAAATATATCGTACACTTAAACTGATATAGCTCTTTTTAGTTGGACCTTTTGAAATGGCTTAAATACCTTTATACCCTGTCGACAGCAGTTCATTACTTAGCTGCAGGTGCCCCAATATGCTTCACCAAACTGGGGGCATGCTGATCAGAATCTACTGTAGGCAATACATTGACTATCAATAAGTACCTCACACAATCCTACATCAAATAATCCAAACTATCCCTTTAAATCCTGACGACTGTCATTCACTAATCAAACTCTGCTGGCAGAGGGAATTGTGGGGGAAACTTTCTGGTTTCTGCTTTGTTTCACTTCACTCCAAAGCTTTTCTGTTATTGGAAAAACACTTTAGAGAACTGCTGTCAGTAGAGATTGAATTTCTTATGACTGGCAGAGAGATCGGCAAAACATTCTTCATGAAGTTTCGTGTTCGTCTCGCCTGAGCTGTTTCCTGTTCTGTCCTGGCTTTTATTCTGTATGACATGTAGTAGGTATCAGCGTGGTGATTTGCTATCCCATAGAGGTGGAGTGTCTGCTTTGCTTTGTTTACCTCCCTCCCTGATGTCCCCGTCACTTGTGCTCAGTCAGATAGCAGCAACAAGAGAGAAACTTTCATTTCCGCTAACCCATTGCCTTCAGCGTGCGGACAATTCAGAGCACCCACACTGCACAAATCACTCTGAACACTTGTACTATAACATCAAACAATGAAGAAGCCAGACAGCAGGTGTGCTCTCTATCGTTCAACATGCCAACGCCTTTAACAAGACGTCTCTTTTCAGTTCAGGCGTCGACACCGTTGCCACAGCGTCGACGTTAATAGACTTCTCTGGGTGAGGTTTGAGGTTCAGAGCCAGATTGAGAGGTTTGGGGGGGATTGGAGGTGAGGGAGTGCAAACCTGTGCATCAGCATGTCTTAATCCCAGAGAGTCATAATCTGGGATTAGTGATCCTCTCCTCACTGGATCCAGATTAGAGCATCCGCTCATGCAGCAGGCTCTGCACCAACGGCTGGCACCACCTCCCCAACCTCCTGTGGGAGGAGCTTGAAGAGGCTGTGGTGCTCCCTGATTGGAGGGCGCTCCGGATAAACTATGTGGTGACAGGGGTTGCCAAGGCGATCACGCTGGCTTTGCAATGATTGGTTGTGTCAGAGCTCAGGATGGCTGGCTGTCCTCAGACCCGCATTAGATCACTCACTGGAGAGATACTTGTGTTAACGTATATATATGCACATACACACACACATACACTGTTGAACATGTAAACTGAAAGATTGAAAGCTTCTCACTCTTCATACCAACAACTTTAACAACACACTCATTAGAACAGAGAGACATTGATTTATGGATCCAAAAGTGAGCAGTATTTCATTTGCACGTGTGTGTGTCTGTGTGTGTGTGTCTTGTGCTGTCAGATATCGGTCACACACACACACACACACACACACACACACACACACAGCAGCAGCCCACATAGGTCAATCTCATCACCCTGCTCACTGGCACATGGTGGAACCGTAATCCTAAGGGTCAGAGGTCAGCTTCATGCTGCTCGCCTGGCTGAAAGGGCAGATGGGACACACAGACACACACAAGAACAACACACACGCACACACACACACAGGTCAGCCTCATGCTGCTGGGCTGGTTTGAAGGGCAGATGGGTACATTGTGTCATTATGGCGGCCGGGCTACAGCTTGTGGCCATGTTGACATTGAGAGGACACTAGCTGGGTCAGGTGTACAGAGGCCGACGCTGAATGTAGTGTATTATGGGGGGGCTTTTGTTTCGAGTGTGTATTCATTCCTGACCTCTCTCTCTGGGTGTCTCATAACTAAAATCGTTGGCAATTCATGTACCTACCATTTAAAGGTATAGTTAGGATTTTTTGAGGTGGGGTTGTATGAGGTACTTATCGATAATGTAGTAGCTACAGTTGTTGACAGTCAGCCCACCCCTGGTAGGGAGAAACAGAGAGGGGGTCCAGCGGAAGCTACGCAATGTACTTCTGTAGTGTAGGTGTATATGTGTAATATTTTTACCTCTTTACTTTGTCGTCAGCCTTCCGACGGGAAGCCGCTGTGATATAAGCTGAATATTGCTTTCTCCAAATCAACCAAACTCCAGAGACAAAATCAGTAATTTTACCTTGCAGAACACAAGAGTTTCTGTTCTACCGCTGCCTCAGCTGGTTAGTTTGTTTGTCTTATTGTGTGACTTGTGTGTTTTTTAAAAGAATAGTTTGGATTCGCTTTCAAATCACACAATACCATGAACAAACTAACCGACTGAGGCAGTGATAGAGCAGTAACTCATGTTCTGCGAGGTAAAATTACTGATTTCACCTCTGGAGTTTGGTTGATTTAGAGAGACCAGAATTCATCTTTTATAATGGCAGCTTCCTGCTGGAAAAGGCTGACTGACAGCCAAGTAAAGCAGTAAAAACATTCCAAACATAATGTACACTTAAGGTGACACTGATCTTACTGATCTCTTTTTTTGGTGGACCTTTTTTAAGTGGCTAAAATATGTTTGGTTGCTGACCCTGTCCACAGCAGTACTTTCCTTGGTTTCCGTGTTGGTGCCCCTCTCTGCTTCTCCAAACTTGGTGCCTGCCAACTAAGGCTTTTCAAATCGGAGGAGGTGTAATGTTTGTTAAAGGCAAAACGTGTGTCAAAATACCATTTTAATCTAAATATTGTCGTGCTGCAGAGATGTCTTAGCCTACACATCATATATTACAGATTTAGAGACAGACATCTTGTAGACATCTTTGTTTGGTAGAGATCCCTGAAAAAAATCACGTCATAATTTAAAAAAAAAAGTTTTTCAATGGGAATGAGAATAATGGTGTAAACATGATGAGTCCTTCTAATATAATAATTCACAATAGCGGCATCAGTCAACATAAACACAATTACGTATTTTTTCAGATTCGTTCAGCCCTCCTGCCGGCCGCCACCTACTGCAGGTAACACACTGACTATGTAACTCATACAGCCCCACTTCAAATAATCCAAACTATCCCTTTAAATTGTTTGCAATTTTCTGTCTTTTACATGGCTGATTTAGTAGGTCATTGTGAATCTTTTTCTTGAAAAGCCATTAATGCAAAAAGTGATTTAGACTATGTGCAGGAAGCCTGTAAGGCAGAAAGTCAGCTGAATTGTTCTTTCTGCCCACTTCCATGTTCTCATTTGGAGCTAATCCACTTGAGGGGTTTTATGAGACGGAGAGTCTCATAAAAACCCTAAAGTGGCAAAAGTGGCAAAGTGATATTATATTGATTTAGTAAAGTAACATAAGTAAAGTCGGAAAACCTTTTTGTTTTTCAGTGCAACTATTTGGGTCACAGTGAACGATCAATTGCACACACACAAGCTTATAGCCCATGTCAGCAGTCTTTGCAATCACTTTTTTCTACCTCCTGGGTGGGGGAGCGATTTCTTCATACTTTCTTACAAAGAAACATCATCAGTGCAACAATATCTTTTTGAAAACATCATATACACGCTTCATTTTGCTTGCACGTCTCAACCCTTTTATTGCGGCAGAGACACAGTTTGGGAGGTTTAGGTTTTGTAAGCTGCTTCCATTGCATTTCCACTGCAAATGTGGTATTAAAAATACTGCAATTTTAAGGAATTTAATACATGTATAATCTGCTTTTGCTGGATTAGGCTCCCACATTAGAACAAATCAGGAAGACACAAAGGGCAGGGACTGGGGGGCTAAATATACTCCCTTTATCCGTCACTGCATCAGCCCCATTTTTGGGTGATGCGCTTCTGCTGATGAGCGCTGGTACTTTGTTTTTACTAGAGGAGCATCAGAGTGTCTCTGAAATAGGCTGTGCTGTCATTTCAGGCTGTTTCTACAAAAACCTTCTCATGCCCTGATATAGTAAAAGACCTTGTTGAGATAATAGATATTTAAAATAGATGTGTTGAGGCTTGTTCAGCAGAAGATGAAATTGAAGTCAGTATAACACACGGGCCTTTCATCTTGTCAGGTGTATCCTTGACAGGGTTTGGAGATTTACTTTAAAAATGTATTCAGATACAATCAGTAATTATTTGTTAAAATATGTTTTAAGTAACCTTATCCAGGTATCAGAATATTAAAGTAAAACAACTTGATTACTTAACATTACTTTTGGATTACCTTTAACATGAGATATGGTGAAATTGTTCAGCCTAATACAATATTTTATGTTCGTTGTTGGTTTATTAATTGTTCATCTGTTCCTTCCTCTGTCATGTGTGAATACACCCTTAGATTATTAGTGTGTTTATGTGTTTGTACATGTAGGCTACTTTGTCAAATATGCTATTCACACTTAGAGCTGCCGCCTTCAATGTGTAAAAATAAGGAACACTTTTCGCTGGTGCATTTCCTGCATTCTGGTGAATTGTTATGCATCTTCAAAGTCCTCTGCTGCTCTCGACGTGAATGTAAAGGAAATACATAGTCAATAAGACTATATCAAAATTAAAACATCAGATCATAGACATGGGCAAAATGTTTGGTCTGTCAAAATAACTCCATTCTGCTCCTTCTGCCCCTGCACTGTTTGGACATGGTGGTCCTCTGCTGAATTTTACTTCAGGTCAGATGGCCCACTGAACGAAAATATGGCTATGTCTTATGAGACTGTCCTGGTTTTATCATCTCATGTTATTCCATGCATGTGAAAACTTTTTGTATGCATAATATTGCGCAAAAATACAGGACAAACTACATCCCGTATTGATTCATTAAGACACAGTGCATTTTATTTTTCAATATTCACAGCTTACAATTAAACTTAAAGTAAACTATTATAAACATATTCTTATCCCTCTTTCCTGCTTTAAAGAAAATAGTTTCCACCCAGTGAAAGCACTTTTTCACTGGAGGACATGATAATAAATTTACTATAAGATAAGCTGGTTTCACTGGACACCCGAGTGGTGATGTGAGACTCATCAAGTGTTGTCATGTGTGTGCACTGCACATGGTGCTATATCGTTCTTTATTTTAAAATGTATCTTAAAATTGTAATTCTGTTAATAACCCTCGTTTTTACTAAATGTATCTGTAATGTGATTATGCCTTTTTTGCCGTTTCATGTACATATATATATATATATATATATTATTTTTTTAACCGTGCAAGAGACACCATACAGTGCAGTATAATACATTGTCACCCTCCCTGTGTAGCTACAGATGACAAAAATAACACAATAAAATGAAAAAATATGTAGAAAAATACTGCAGCTGTAATAAATAAGAATAAGTCTCAAAATAATGAGACTTTCTACCCCCAAACATCAAGAATTCACTGTAACAGCAGCTCACAGTAATAACAGATGACCTCATCAACATTTTCTTCCAGGCTAATAAAATTTACATAAGGTGAGCAAAGCGTAAGGGTGGCAAAGGAAACTGTGATCTTGCATTTATTGCTGAAAAAACTGTATTGCTATTGGCTAGAGGCCCCCCTTACCCCCCCAAGACTTTCTCAGTGGAAGGTGGAGATGTCATGTTACATCCCACTTTATTACTTTTGTTACGAAATGAAAGGAAAGATGGACGTACATGACAAAATATGGACACCTTACGCCTTTTCTCTGCAACTATACCAGAATACAGTCAGCTTTTTTTGTACCGTTGATTGTATGTCTCAAAACTTCAATGTGTATTTGTCTGTGTAGTGTAAATTTTGATCTGCAGGGAACCTGCATGAGAAGCCCACAGTAGTCTAATGTGTGTGTGTGTGTGTGTGTGTGTGTGTGTGTGTGTGTGTGTGTGTGCACATTTGAGTGAGAACACAAGCTAGAAATGGGTGTTATGTGCTATGAGAGAGGTGGGCAGAGGGTGACAGCCCTCAGTTAGGTCTGTCAGACCCTGGGACTCTGCAGGCTGTCAGTCCCAGGATAGCAGAGAGAAAATGGAATACACTTTATCCCCTGGTCTCCTGCAGGTCAACTCTGACAGGGCTGCCCCTCAATTACTGAGTATCAGCACCTCTCCTCTCCTCCTCTCTCCCCCCTTTTTTCTCCTCTCTTTCCTCCCGCTCGCTGCAGTGTGTCTGTGTGTGCTCTGCAAGGATCGTGCAGAGAAGAAAAATAGAGAGGAGAGTGGGGGCAGGGTGGCAAGTACCTACAATAGGCTGCCTGGAGATTCCATAGAGCACAAGGAATTTCCAGTGGCGTTTATACCTCGGTTTATTGTCTGAATGTATCTCCTCACCTACACCCAGGATTTGTTTGCTATCATAGCGATAGCCTGTATGTTTTATTGATTGCACTATGAATACTGAGCATCCCGTTAGATATCGCGGCCACACTCGTCGTGTCGACTATCATCCTTTTAAGTGAATCGCGTATATCTAATGACCCTAAACTTCATGTTTTATGTATCCACCTTAACTAATAAGGTCAACTAGCAGTGAAATGGCTGACAGGAATCTATGCATTTTAATGCCGCTGCAGAACAATGGACACGCGCCAAACACAATAGGGTGTAGGTGGAATCAGTCAATGAGGAGGTAGTGTGACCAGCTGGAGCCCTCTACCCCCTGACCCCGGGGTCACCAACCGCTACCCCCTTTCTTTCATCCACCTCTCCTGGTCGACTCATGAAAATGCATAGAATAGGAAAGTTGCTTTGTCATACAGATAACCCTGACGCGTGGAGGTCACCATTATGAAATCACTTCCATTTATTTTGGTGGGGGTGATTGCTCAGACGCCCCCTGACGTGTCATCTTCTGTGATGGAAAGCGAGGTCTGACCTGGAGCAGATGGACCGGGGTAGTGTCTGGATGTCGAGTGGTATAACTGGACACCCTTGCTTAACCTTGACCCGGTATAAACCCACTGCACTGCCTTGGGGTCACTTGGGTTTTAATTTCTTCAGAGTAAGCACTAGAAACAAGGGGGTGACTCCCATTAAGCAGCCCAGTCTTGCAGCAGCTACACTCCTCTCTTTAATCCAGGCTTCTGAAAAGCTGCAGGCCAAACAGGGACTCTAACTGGCTTCTGTATGTCCCGGTCCCTTTGAGAGCACTGACTCATGCTTTGTGTTGGGAGACTAAAGAGCTCTGTCCTGCTCCTCTGTCCTCTTTTAGTGGCATGGCGAACAGACCGCGCCGCCTCCAGCTCTCAGCTTGCACACCGCTCAGAGAGGCTCAGAGACGGTAAGAAACCAAACAGTGAAACAATCCAACCTGCAGAGCAACTGATCCGCCACCCCTGTCCCCCCTGCACTTTAATGGCTCTGTGACCCATTAGCAGGAGATGGGCCTGTCACAGAGACTGGGCCTCGGAGCTTCTTGAGCGCTGGAGTGCACTGTCAGTTTGTGAGCACTAGAGCCAAAGGCTGCACCTCCATTTAGACTCCACGCTCTTAGAAATGAAGGTGCTAACTAGAACCAGAAAGGGTTCTTCCACTTGTCCCCATAGGATGACCCTTTTTGGTTCCTGGTAGAAACATTTATTAAGGTTCCCATTAGAACCCTTTCAGAGAGTTCTACCTAAAACCCAACATAAGGTTTACAGAGAACCCTTCTATGGTGTAATGGCTCCACCCAGAACCCTCTCTATGGGCTCTATCCAGAAACCTTTCAGGTTCTACCAAGAACCTTTTTTATTTCATGGATTTTATCTGAAACACACTCAGGGATTTCTACTGAGAACCTTTTTATATTCCAAGGGTTTTATCTAGTAAACACTCAGGGGGTCCGAAAGAGAACCTTTTTATAGTATGATACAGAGAACCCTTGACAAAGGGGTTGTTGAAGGATTTTCTTCCAAAAAGTGTTCTTTGAATGAATTGATGAACATTATCTTCAAAAAATGGTTCTTCAGAAGCAAATGGTTCTGGGTAGAATCTCAGCCCTTCAGGAAGGAACCCTTTTGGAACCCTTATTTCTCAGAGATCCCTCAGAGACGCCTCCAGACAGGTGTGCGAGCCTTCTCCACTCTTTTATTTGTTTATTTGTGTTTCTCGAGCATTGATCAGCTCTGACATGAAAAGCTTTTGAATGTAAGTTAAACCATCAGTTTCAGCAGTCGAGTCAGAGTGGACTTTGTTGGCTTTGTGTTTGATTGTACGGGAATCAGTGGCTACAATAGAAATATTGAATTTTCCCAGTGCTGGATTCAAGGTCTGTCTTTTCAATCTCGTATCATGTCTATGAAGCTCAGCCTCTGTGTTAGCCGAGTATTGTCAGACAATTGAGAGAGCATTGGTTTGCTCACGCTCTCAGGAAGGAGGCAGAGACAAGGGAGAGGTGCAGATAACCAACCCAAACATCCATGGATATCTCTGTGCCCGACTTCCCTGGTCTTATATTTCCAGGGTTAAAAATCAATAGGGCTACCGCTGATGAAATTTGACGCATGAGTGCGCGTCGGAGTCTGCAAAGTAGACCTGGACCGAGGCATTTCACTTCACCCACCCTTATTCACTTTTGTTCCATTCTGGTTTTAAATGCAAAGGGGATTTCATTTCATTCTCCTTTTTGCCATTTTACCTCTTTTTTTTCGCACTAAATCCAGCTTTTCGAAGGCCCGGGGGCTGAGTAAATGTGATCGATTTCTACAGAGTGTGTCATCTAGGCCGCCCTTTTAGGAGTGGTTTTGTAACAGAGGCACAAAGGCGCGTGGAGCCATCATTCAGCCGGCTCTTCCATTGTTCACTTAATTCATGCTGAAGGATCCAGGTCAGGCCAGCGAGCACCCTTCACAGGTTAGAAGTCAGGACTCCTCTCCCATAAACCAACGGTGCAAGAACAAAACCACTCAAGTCCAGAGGTGTGATGTATTATTATCCGCTATCCACAGCTGTTTCTCCTCTATTTGTAATATGACTGTGAAACTAATGAGAACAGAATGTCTCTGAAATTATATTTGCTCAACAGGGTTTGCAGAACAGGGAGCTGATATGAGATGGGATGAGAACATCAAGCGTGGTTATTAGTTGTTCACTGGAGGAGCAGGTTGGAGACGATTTTGAATCTACACTTTGTCTAACACGCTTGTCTTTTGTGGGATGAGGATAACTTGAGTCTGAATTAACCATAGCAACATGCCGTTTCTGTATATTAGATATGGATATACAGCAGCTAGTTTATTAAGCTTTTATCTCCTTCACAAAGTATCCCGCGGCCTGCATGGCTAAGTCTATAACAATGAGCTCCTCCCGTCTCAGAATATCCCACTGAAGCTATCTGCTCCCCGTCACTGAGGGAAGAATGCACACGGCAGCCGTGCAGCGCCGGGGCTCTCCTGTGAAGGAGAATTAATCTGCTCCAAACAACCTTTTATTTTCTCTACACAACTACTTGTCAACCGCCACTAAAAGCAATTTGTTTTTGGCCCGCTTCTTCGGGCTCATGTAGCAGGACTGAGAGAGCAGTGTGGCATGTTGTTTCAAAAAGGAGAAGAGGGGGGAAAAACAGTGCTTTAATCTGATTAGACCTGGCTAAAATCCCAAACCGGGGCTGAAGTGCAGTGCTTGTGGTTTCTGAACGGCTTACGCTAAGTCTGTACCATGGAAATAATCTACTCTTAAAACCCAGGAAACAAATCAACTATGGTAAGGACATAAGTCGCTGTCATTACGGAGTCATTAGGAGAGACATTTCCATACAGCGTGCAGGCCAGTAGTGCTGGCAGAAGGGGGCAGTGTGTGTGTGTGTGTGTGTGTGTGTGTGTGTGTCTGTATGTGCATGTGTGTGTGCACTTCTGTGATCATGTTTATATTTAAATCTGTCCGTTCATGTTTTAAATGCACAATATTTGTATGTGTATGAATTTCTACATCACATACTGAGGATGTGTGTGTGTGAGTGTATTTTCTGTATGTGTGTGCGCATCTATCTTCAGTGCGTGTTTCTCTGTGCTGCTGTGGGATTGCAGGACGACTTCTCGGGTGCTGAATAATGAATCAAAGCATGGGAGAGGAGCAAAGTCACACTGCAGCAGCTTGTCTCTCTGCACTGCTTTTACTTCAGCTCAGCCAGATGAATGGAGCCTGGAAGAAGCTCGCTCTAATAGGGCCGAGACCCTGCTATCACCTCCACAACCACACAGCAGTAAACCACTAAATTCTCTTTGATATGTGCTTAAATACAAGTAAAACCCCAGATCATCGATGAATATTTATAATAGAAATTAGGGCTGGGCGATATGTCTTATGAATGATATCTCCACATTTTTAGGCTTGTCTGCAATATGTGTCTCGTTCTACACATTTTATCTAAAAGAGCATATCATAAATTCTCAAATACTGCAAACATATGATGATCTTATAGAATGTGATGCACTGCTGCAGATTAAACTACCCAACAGTAAAAATGGTTGTTAAAATTAGCTCAACCTTGAGCATTTACAACAGTAAAATGCAACATACACATTAATGTAGCTGTAATATCGAAGGAATAGATTTTTTGAAGTGGGGTTGTATGAGGTACTTATCCATAGTCAGTGTAATACCTTCAGTAGATAAAGGTTGGCAAGTCCCCAATTTGGAGAACCAGCAGCAGCAGCAGATTAAACTGCTGTGGACCGGGTCAGAAGCAAAATGTATTTAAAAATTAATTTTGGTTTAAGTGTACGCTGTGTTTATAATATTTTTACTGCTTTACCTTGCCGTCAGACAGCCTTTTCTGGTGGGGAACTGTCGTTGTCCAGGCCAAAACTTTATCCAAACTCCATAGGCGAAATTGGTAATTTTACCTCACAGAACATGGGAGTTGCTGGTGTATCACTGCCTTAATCTGTTAGTTTGTTTGTGTTATTGTGTGACTTTGGTGAATCTGAGCTAAACTTTTAAAACACTGATGCAACACCATAATTTAGGCAGCCATCAACTTCTGTGTTCTGCAAGGTTCATCAAAGTCTACCATAATTAAGGTAAAATTACTGCTTTCGCCAATGGAGTTTGGTTGAGAGCAGCATTTGGCTTATATGACAGCGGTTTCCCATCAGAAAAGGCTGTCTGCAAAGTAAAGCAGTGAAAATACACTAAAGTACACTAAACCTGATAGTGATTTATATATTTTTTGTGGACCTTTTTTAATTGGTTAAAATACATTTGCTGCTATATTACTTAGCTTCTATGCTAGTCCCCCCCATATTAATCAGGAAAATCAGGAAAAGACAACACTAATGCCATATCATGATATAACGATATTGATTAATCTGATGATTATTTTCATGATAAATTGATTAATCCTTTAGTCTTTAAAATATCAAAAAACTGGGAAGAATGCTCATCACAATTTCCCAGAGTCCAGTGTGATGTTTTCAGATTGCCTCTTTTGTCCAACCAAAAGTCCAAAACCCAAACTGAAACCAACAAATATTTGATATTTTGCTTGAAATGGACTGAAAGAATTAATCAATTATCAAAATAGTTGACAACTAACTTTCTTCCTTTCGAGTAACCACTTAATCAACTAAACTTTGCCGCTCTATAAGGTGATATCTAGTCTTGTATCAGGATATCGATATAATATTGACATATTACCCAGCCCTAATAGAAATATTAGCATTTATTGTAAAAGTGGTATTTGTCGATTGGAAGTACATTTCAGTAAGACAAGAGGAAGAGGCCATTTAGGAGGATCAATAGAAAACCCTCATAAACATGCACTCCAACAGATGGGTTTGGCCATCAATAAAATGTAGAAAAGAAAACCAGTTTGTGATCAATATTCAATCAATATTGGAGGGGGGGAAAGGAGCAATAAGGCAGAGGAGGCACAGAGAAGAGGAGGAAATATTAGCTTTCACTGCTACCTTGTAGGCTTGGAGCAATAACACAAAACAAGATCTTCCTAATGACACTATTAAAGTGTTTTACCACAGTATAGCATGTTGTCAGCCACAGTGCTTCATTGTCTCATTAATAGCCTCCCAACACAGTGCAGATTTCAATATCAGTTTGCTCTCATTATCTCTCTTCTCTGATACCGTTTCATTTTGCGCGGGCTAAATTAAATGTAAAAACCATAATGCAATTTTGCTGGAGGAGAACATGGCGGCTAATTGCATTAGGCTGAACTGTCAGTGGCGTCTGCAGCGGCTAGGCCCCCATCACTCTCCTGCAATTAGCGCCGGCTACTCCCTTCAGCAGCAGGTGTTGCTCTGCCCGTGCCAGCACTCCAGCTGATTACCTAAGCCCGAGCGCTGCGAGCTGCTCTCCATCCATCTAGGTTACCACACCACCACCACCACCACCACCGCTCTGTGCAGATACTCCGAGAGCCGCAATTACATTACTGTAGAGCCCGCAGATACAGATGGCGGGCAAAATACACCGCTGTCACTCTGAGGCTGTCGCAGGAAGGGCTGGTTATGATGCTGTCATGTCGCAGGCAGCAGAGGAGAGCGGTTAGCTGCAACCTTGGGCCTGAAGGTTGTGGTGTATCGATGTGAGGAGCCCGGAGGACGAGGAAGAGCGGGCTGTGAGTGAGTTTTAGAGGCTCGGAGCGGTAGTAACGGCAATGAACTCACACACACACTCACACACACGCTCAGCATGAGGTTGGCAGCATTCCAACAGACTCTGAGAGCAGTTGGGCTAACCAAATTATAAATTTACAAGGACTAAATTACATAGCTAGTGTACACACATACTGTCACATCAGAGACACAGCCACAGGCACACACACACACACTCCCTCCTTCTGTGGCTGTCTCTGCTCTCTCTCACATGCACAGACACACACACCTGAACACACACACACACCAGGGACACAGAAGCAGCCGACATCAAACAACTGAACTTGAACTTTGGACAGGTAGAGAAGGTTCTGTGCATGATATGAATAAAAAAATCTCAGACCCAAAGAAAGCTCAAAGTCCGCAGCCTTTTGATGCCACCGGTGATCCTTCCTTGTTTCCTCTCATGTCAGAATTTCCATGTATATGAGATGCAACACAATGAAAAACAAATTGAAATCTGAAATTGAGATCAAGTCAAAGAGCCTTGACCAAGATACAAGAGGAGGTTGTGAATTATCTTGTAAATGTTTATTTTCTTGTTCATGTGGCTGAAATGAGTGCTTTTTTATATTTATTTAGTTTTATTATTATTAGATTTTTCTATATTATTTCCGTATCTGACTGAAAAGTAAACAAAGGTGCAGTTTAGTCCAGTTTCACTGGTCTCTCAGTGTGGCTGGGGATCAACACCTGACCGCTTAACCTGGATTTATTCTTGACGCAGAGGGGTTAGCAGCAGTTCCACTGCAAATGCTGGAATCAGCTTTCAACCACTGATAACACCACTGCAACACTAAGATGCATGTATCTAACACGATCAGGCTGCATTGTGCTTTAATAATTGTATTTTCTACAAAAAATATTGTGTTCACATTCTTTCATTCACTTATGCGTAGCCCCATTACTTAACATGAGATGATGACATGTGATAGAGAGCGTTAATCACAGTGAGCAGAGCGTTTGTGCTTTGCTAGATGTTTGTTACTGAAAATAATAGGAATCATAGACAATATAATAAATCGTGGACAAAGCATCTGTGACGTCACTTATAGGTTTTTGAAGAGTCGTTTTGAAGCTCACAGTGTGGTGTTGTGGCGGTCGTTGCCATCTCAGCAGCGCCTGACTTGGCTAACTCCCCGCTAATCCATATAGTATATTCTGCTTCTTGTTGTTTATGATCTCTTGCTGTTTATTTTGTCTTGCTTGTTTTTTAAAATGTGATTGTAAGGTGTCCTTGAGTGCTTTGAAAGGTGCCTTTAAATAAAATGCATTATTATTTTAATCATTACTTTTATTACAAAAGGGGACTGACTCGCTGTACTAGTCAGCCTCAAGTGGCCATTTGAGGAACTGCTTTAACAGAAGCTGTTATTAAATGGTCAGACAACTTCAGGACCTCCCTTCCACTGCAAATTTGAAAAATGAGAATTTGGGTGACTGGGTCCAACAGTTTCTGTAACTTTACAAAACTGGTAATCTGACATTTATATACACTTCACACAGCGATTGGCCGGATGTCCAAAGGTGAGAAAGTTTGCAGAGTTTGAACTTCTCTCTCAAACTCTTTTTTCATTCTTTATACAACTATTTCTGCTGCTTTCATTTGTGTACAAACCACAGGAAAGTCTTAAAAAGTGCTATCCCCATATTTAGATCTTCCTGTGTGGCCACTTTTTCCTTTCGATGTAGTCAGATAACACATCATACGAACTAGTTATTTTTGAGCTGAGGCCTACTCCTTCACTGTCGAGTCCTACATGGATCCAGTTGTGCAAACCCGCGACTGCCGGAGTACCACAAGTTCCTGCGGTTGCCCTTTCCTCAGCGATGATGTGCCAAACTGGTGCCTATCAAAAGCGAATACTTTTTGGCACTTATTGCAAGTAGCAAAACCACTGACAACTTTGGTCTCACAGTCTCTAATCACACCAATTTTTCCCAAGTGTCTCCCTTGACCTTCAATGATGTATTGTCCATAATTTGGTATTCTCCAATACCACAATCATCTCATTTTGGATTTCTCTAGGGAAAGAAAAAATATATTGATGTGTTCTTTTAATGTTCTCACTCTGCCTGCAGTTAGTTCATTTCTACCCGTGCCTGCACCAGTGAATCTCTATAAATATATTTTTTTTAAACCATTAAATAGCTCTTTTGCCAGTTACCCAGCAGGTGCAGGACTCTGATGTGCAACCATTAAAATCTTCCATGCATTCATGTACATGTTTTCTATTTGTAGATGTCTCAGTTCCATTGAATTTCCCAGGATCTCTGACTTTAAATTCAAAACAAAACCACAATAAAAACCAAATGGAATGCACAGTTGTATTTTGGGGCTGTGTGTTTACGTCTGACCCTCATCCCTCGCCATCCAGAAAGGTGTTAGTGTTTTATTGACTGGCACGGTGGTCCTGCTGTGCCATTGCTCTCAGCCTCCAGGATTAAAGAGACACTGCACTCTAGACATGACTCACTCATTGAATTCCCCCACTCACATGGCCTCACTGCAGCTCCAATCCACCAGAGACGTTACGTAAGTTCGAAGCAACTTCACTTACTCAATCTATTAGAGGAGAAAATAAAATGAACAGCATTTTTAATCGCTGTCAATTTTCTTTGGCCCCCGCCGTACACCAATGCTTTTACACTTATTATGTTTTTTCAGCATGAAATGTTATCCTCGATCTCTGTGTGAATCGCTCTAAGCACACAGTTCTCTACAGACATAATAGGGAACCACTGTTAGTGACAGGCCACACGGTTCAAGAATGGTGCTGCCAGGCCTCCCGCCAATTACCCTCCGAACAAGAGCAGGAAAGTAAACATACAAACACTTAACACATTCACGCATTGTGTACACACTCGTGCAAATGTGCACACACCTTCTTTCTCTTTTCTCTTTTCCTTTCTTTCTTTCTCTGTGGTCTTACCAGTTTGCACAAAGAGCCGATTGACTCCCCCCAAGTCCCATTAAGTCTGCAGCCTATTACTAAACATCAGGCTTTGAGTTGGACGCCAAAGAGCCACAAACAATGTGACGCCCCGAACCTGTCAATTCTGAATTGGATATACTGACTGTAAGTCACACATTATAGCAGCAAAAGCGTTGTCTTGTCATTCGTTTGACAAACAGTAATTTTAGCAGTCTACAGAGTAGTTATTTTTTCAGAGACTGTTGCTAATGCAAGCAAGCAAAATAGTGCATCTGAATTCAAAGGAATATCTTCTTAAAGGGACAGATTGGCCCAAAATCAAAAATACATATCTTTCTTTTTACATATAGTGCTGTTTTTCCACCTAGATTGTTTTGGCGTGAGTTGTGAGTTTTGGGGATATCAGCCATTCTCTCAAATATAATGAGACTAGATGGCACTCGTCTTGTGGTTCTCAAAGTGCCAAAAAATGCATTTTGGAAGACTCAGCAGTGTCTCTTTCCAGAAATTATGATCTGGTTACTCAAGACCTTGTTGTGAGCATTTTCATGAGGGACTACTCTCTGTCTATAGTCCCTTTTACGCTGGCCAAAAAACCCACTAACTAGCATCTGGCTTTTGTCTTCAATGGGAATGGGTACAATCAGCATCAGGTCAAGTGACTCGGTAATAGTCACCGCTAATTATCAGCTCCAACTCCAATCACCAATCCAATTGCACCTTCTCTAGTGGAGGTGGTGAAGACTTGTTGGCTGTGTCTGTTACTTCTGTGACTCTTTTGCCACTTTTCCATCCATACACATGTGTTGGCTTGGCTCGACTTGGTTTTGGGTGTAAAAATGGTATATGGATCACCCATCCGGGTACTTTGCTCCTGCGTCATGCTCCCTCCTCCTTTGGGATGAAATGCACCACTCTTATTTGACTGGCGGTGAAAACTTATTCTGCCAACTCTGCCAGTTTAGACGCACAAAATAATAAAACTGCTTCGCTTTTGAGCCATTGGAAGCCCAAATCCTCTGGCCAGTCAGGTGAATAATAATGCCAAGTTTTTGCTGGTCAACAGCATCATAACAGAGAGAAAAAATTACGAAATTTGGGTTTTATGAGTATTCTTTCAGTCTGCTTCCTTCAGAGTGAAGGAACGACCCCACCAAGTGGCTGAGGTGGCATATCCTGATAAGTACTTTATTGAATCTCCAGGTTATGTGACATCTGTCATTGAGACACTGTTTTGCTGTTTTAGTAGTCTGTCCAATGTGGCATTATGGCAAACTAATTACTGTACATTTCCAACATTAACATGCATGCAGTTGAGAGTTTTTTAAATTTGGCGCCAGTGCTTTAACAGACACAAGCACATGTATGGACAGTGGAAAAAGCCTCAGTGTTTGTAGTGTGGACTTGCCCCGGTCATGTTTTTTGGTGTATTTTGAAGATAACGTCGTAGTCGGTGGAGCAGCTCGAGCTCACATCCATGGAGACAATGCACACTCGTCTCTCCCATGGTTAATTGCTGTTCATGTTACTCCAAGTGAGGCACCCCTCCCCTATATCAGCCCTCAGCCAATTTACATCTTATTATGTCTATCTGTGCTGAGACCTAGTATCTCAAATAGAGAGAAAATTACTCTCCATTTCTGGGGGAAATAGTGACTCGTTGTAGTCACCCCAACATTGATGCATTCTGTCACTGTGTCAGAGGTGCTCATGAAGACATTGTATAAATTCTGGCCATGCAGTACTTATATGGCCATTGTTCCATATTCTTTCTCCATTATTAAAATGTCATTATTAACTGCAAAAATAAATGGCTGGTTTGCAAAATAACTGAGTGATGGAGGGTGAATTATGAAACCCACATACAGTAGAGGTATGCTAGTGTAAATGTTTAACTTTAATTCACTTGATTATATTTGATCTGTGCTTGTATGCATGAGGAAGTGATACTGAGATTAAGTTGAGTTTTTTTTTTCTTTCTCTCTCATTATATAAAAAGAAAGCAAATGAAAATGTTCTCAGATGCCAAATGTTAAGCAATTATCTGTGCACCACATTTCCTACATCATTTTTTATTATTTACACATCTTCCAGTGTTTGATTTTAAATCATGTTTGAAAACAGTATGAATTAAATGATTTATTTGACTGCTAGAAAACAGAGTTACACACAGGATTTAAATTACAGCATAGCTTTCAGGGGATCCCTGTGTTTCAGGGGTCGGACAGTATGGTACACATGCACATGCGTGCACGAATGCGCCTATTTATGGTCAAAAATATACAGTCAAATTAATGCATTTCAGTTCATACAGAGAATACTCAGCCAGGGATAACAAAGACAGAAAATATTCACCATTGCAATGTTTTGTTTTTAAGGCAGATGCTATTTGCACCTGAAAATGTGGCTATTTAGACCCGGGTGTATATAGCCTAGCATGGCAGAGACAAGCACCTAGGTGTCCATTGCCAACAATGCTATTTGCACCTGTAGTGTAGCTATTTACACCCACATGGCAGAGACAGACTATGATCTTGGCCTAAAACTAACCAAGTAGTTTGTATTATATCCGAACCAAGTAGTTTTGTTTTATAACCAAACTGAGTAGCTTTGTTGCCTAAACCTAACCTGAGACTGAAAAAACATGTAACACTCACATGTAATTCACACTACTGTCAAATAGTCTCCCAGGACACGGCTGCTCTCCTGCAGGAAAGCTATGTGTTTAGCTCATTCATCCGCCACAACCTCATATCAAGGGTGAATCTGTTGCTCTTTGTAGCTAAAATGAGCGGGGTCAGGAGTGAATGGCTGAACAGCTGCCGCGTTCCTGTTTGTGCCCGTTTGCAAATAGACCGTTTTTAAAAAAAAATCACTATCCATCAAGAAATAATAAAAATATCAGTGCACAGTGGAGTGGAGTGGTTGGTAGCAAGAACACATCCATTCAGATTGCAAGGTACGGAGCATAACATTCGTTGAGTTTGACCCGATCATGGATGCCCACTGCATGAATGGACAGCACTGACTTTATTAGAGACTAATTATGTGAAATTGTTATGCAAGAATATACATGCATGTTGAGAAGTGCTTTAATATTTCCCCGTTGTTTATTTCAGGAGCTCAAATATATGGAGGAAGAAAAGCCGTAACACTGAAAACACGATATTTTAGAGCTTCCCCTGGTGGAACATGGTCATCCCTGTATACTATGTGTTGGATACATGTAAATTCATGCCTAGTTTAATTAAACAGGGATTGTGTATTATATTTAAACATTTCGTGTTGCTAACGAAGCCAACATCCTGAATGACGGATGCTCGTGTGTTAGATATTTGTTGATGAGTTAGATCTAGTGAGGCTCGGTGTTGAAGTCATGCTTTTGTGATGAAGTGTTGTATTAATAAACTTGACTGAGAGAGGAAAAGCCCTCTGATAGGACAATTATTTTTGTTATAAGCAGCCTGCATGTGGGTGGACAGCCTCGCTCCCTGCGTTTCCACTCACCAGGAGTGAGTGACAAAGCCTATCTATTAAGGCAGCTTGAATTTTACCAGCGTTCACAATCGATCCTTCTGCCCTGCGCGGCCTATAAAATAATGCGTCATAATAATGAGGGGCGGGGGCCTTTGATGAATGACGGAAAAAACTGTCTCAGTGACATCCCAAAGTTGTAGGCTGTTTCTGTTTTATTCTCTAATTTCAGTCGCACGACGAAGCTTTCTGTTATAATTCAATTTCCATCAAACTCCTGCGTGCACATGACTGTCAGTGACATCCCAATCAGTGCTGCTGACATTATTCCAGATGAATGCCATAAAAACAAGTAAGGGGTGCTGAAGACGCTGTAATTGAGTCTGACAACACGATCAACTCATAAACATTAAAACATAAGCACATAAAGCGGGGTGCAGATAGTAAAATATGGCATATAAATGAAGAATTTTGAACGTTTAAATGGCATCGGGTGTCATTAATTGTGATCTGTTAATCATGTTTATTGATTAATGCGCTTATAGCTACACTGCACTCATAAACATTTATGTACTGTGTGTCTTGCACCGGTTCCCAACCTGGGGTTCCGACCCCCACTAGCTGCCATCAGAGCTTCACAGGGGGTCATGAGGCCTTGATTTTACGGAGTGAAAGAAAACTTTTTTTAAAGAATATGCAGTTGGCCTATTTACAAAGAAAGTATATGTTTCTACAGTAGCCCAGAACGGACAAACCAAACACTGGTTCTGTGGTTTTGCAAACACTATAGGTTCTCATACACATGGAGTAAGAGCGAGAGATGACGTGTTTGAAATCTTAAAGCTCTCAAATTCCACTAAATCCTAGTACACACTGGTTCTTTAAAATATAAAATTCACCACTTTTCCTGTTGATTACTGTTGATGGTAAATGATGTCAGCTGAAGCAATAAGTTCCTCAGTGTGTGCTATATTAACTGAGTTCTTCTGGAACGAAATCTGTTGTTCTTGCTGCATCCAGGAAGAACTACAGGCTGTTTCAGCTTGTAGTCTCCTCCTCTGGGTAGCCAGGTGGTGTGCTAGATGAGTGTTTTTGTCACCTCATGCTATGTTTTGGCCAACAAAGTAATAGCTATAATCTACAGTGGTGATAACACAGCAACATGGGCGTGGCCGTCTCAAGCTCGCCCACATTGCATCCTGGTACATGTAGGCACAGCTGCATAAGCAGGCAAGTTTTTTAGTCAAGATAGCAGCACTGATGAATGTATTGCTTCAGTCGACTACATTTACCATCAACACTGATTGGACATCCACATAAAAAGTGGAGAATTTTCCCTTTGAAAATAAACCTCAGAGAAAAAGAGTGCAGTGAAAACCTGAACACAAACTACATTCACAGAGCCCTCACTGTGATAAACAGCCAGGAAAGTATCCAGTTAAAACAACCAAAGAGGTGACAGAACAACACACTCACACACACACACACAAACACACTCAATTTGTCAAAAAGAACCCTAGTATGTATGAATAATTGTGAAAAAAAAGGAAAATGTAACACAGACAGAACTGTATGAAAAGTTCCAAAAAATATCAGGAAAACTCAGATCTGATACAATATTTACAGGAAATAATCTGGTCCAAATTGATCCAAATCACTTGTACACAAACTTTCTGCAGTTACTGTGGTCATTAGTTGGCTTAACTGTACAGTTAATCATTTGCTCTGTGCTGTTAATTGGGATACATTGAATATGATATGCATAGATGTCGATTTTTCGGGGAGATGCAGGGGGCAGGTCTCCCTCAATGTTTAGAGCACAATTTTGCCAAAAAGATACAAATTGTATTTAAAACTAGAATGTGGGACATGGAGGGTTTGATGCCTGCAACCCTGTCTTCTAAAAATTAAGTTTGTATATTGCTAGATTGTTTTCTGTTTATGTTTATTTTATTTAAGAAGGGAAAATGCATATTAATTAACGTGATCACTTAAGTCCAGTCATGTAAATCTGTGAGATTTAACCATGCAGGTTAATTTTCACCTGCAGTCCGTGGCAGGTTGATGCTACATAAAAAACCCACAAAAGATAACATACAAATTTCATAATTTTAAATTCAGAATTACATTGTGCTGACGACATAATTCCTACCTGAACTAAAATATTGCTGAAAAATCTCATGTCTCTACTTACTGCTGACTTTTGAATAATGCTGCATGGTGTGTTATTGCAAGATTGCCTGTTTTGGCAGCAAACAAATTAAATACAGTATCAACACTTTTGTGACTTGCCAGGTGCATTAATTAACATTTCTACATGGCTTTGTTGAATATTCGATTCTGACTGGTCAATTACAGCATTCTCTGGACGCAGCTCTGATCATAGACTCTGGAGGACTGAAACAATAAAATCATTTTTAAATTAATAAAATCATAAATATCATTAGTCGAGTCAAATTATTATTATTTTTTTTTTTTAGAAAATAGCCGTGTGATAAGAGGGATAATGTACAGGAGCGGGTCATTATGACAAAATAAGCCCCAACAGGTTGATGCAAAACTCCAACGCAAAGCGGACACGTGCACTTACACATTTACTCAGTCTGTTCATAGAGAACGTATTTAGGTCGGCATTACCTTTCCCTCCAAATGTATTTTCTGTTGCAAAGTCATTTTCTATAAACTTAATTTCTAGGAGACAAAGCTGTTCCCCTTCAATGCTGAAAAGAAACCTACGCCCTTGACAATATGAAATATCCAGAAAATAGTCCGGGGTCGTCAATTTCCTCAATAAGGAAAAAGGTTGGAACCACTGATGCATCGTTTTATCGTTATTATTTCAACCACCCTATTACTCAGGTTTCTGTGGAAATATAATTTGTGAAAGCAAACAGTTGTAGCTTTATTGACGTATATACAGGCACCCATTAGATTGTGCATGTATTCGCTGTGTCTCTCCCTCTCTCATCTACATGTTCACACACACTGTGGTGCTGAGATGGGATCCTCTGATTCAGCAAATCAAAGGCCTCTCCTCCTGTCCATATTATCGATGCTGCTGGAGGGCCGTGGAGGATGCCGGGGCACAAGGCAGGGTGGGGGTGGGAAGAGCTGGCAGATCTGTGGGGGGGAAGGGCAGGCAGGGCTGGAGCTGCAGATTATTCTGGAAATTGCCAGCTGCAGTGTCTGCAATCAGGATCAAACCGGTTCCGGGTGGGGGAGGAGGAAGTCACTGTCGATTTTTGTCAAGCCAGCCTTGTGCCTGTGTGTCTCCCGGCTGAGTGGGATGACATTCGCGAGGGCGACGGTGGAAATGTCCCACCACCTCATCCTCTCCTAAATAATTCATCCGCCTGCCTGCCTGGGCTCTCTGCAGGTCTGTGGCTGTAGCCGAGCCGCCCGCCTTTTAATGGAGCCGGCGATTACCAACACCGACATCTTAACATTTAAATAATACACAGACACCGGGCTGGAGCAAAATCAATAGCACATGGAGGGAGTGTAATGAAGAGCACAGCACATCCAGCAGCCATCTTGCCTACTACAGGATATACAGAGCATGTAGATGCAAAAACACTCCTTGCTCTGCACGCCACCTCCCCCACCCTACTCCCAATGATACTATGGGGTCTTCTTTTTCTTTTTTCTCCTCCTCCTCCCTGTATCGCCTCTTCTACACTCCTCTGCTCCTTGTTTCCTCCTCTCCCTCTATCTCTGCTGCTTCTCCTGCTCTCTGAGGATTGCAGGGCTCCTGAGGCGAGCAGCAGAGCCCTGGGACAGACCCTGATTAAAACTGCCTGTTAATGACAAAGGCCCCAACGCTGCAGCTCACGCTCTAATCCTAATCTGTATGCATCCGCAGCAGCACATATTTCCTCCCTTTGCTCACAGTCCTCTGACACCAGACAGAACGGAAACGCACGGGCAGCCATTTTGGAACAGCTGCATGGAGCTTCGTGTAATGGAGGAAGCTCTGCCCAGGACACCATGCAGCGGGGACAAAACCGCTGCAACAAATCCACTTGTACTCGCCTGTGACCCCGTTACGCTCTCTGCATCCCTCCAGGTCCACCGTGTGGGCCAAATTTGTTGCTACATGAGGAAAAAGAAAGGGAGGACACTAGCGCAAGGTGCACGACCATCACCTTTAAGTTGTTTTAATGCGACGCTCGACCATTTCATTTGTGCTGATTTTAAATAACAAGCACGGGGAAGCTTGAGAGCACAAGAGAAGCAGCCCGTTCACCTGAAAGCGAGACTGATGGGCTAACAATACAGGGGGAAGGTGAGCAGTTTATTTTAGCAGCGAGAAGGGGGGTGTCTGCATGTCTCCAGTGATGCGGGGGTGATTTCTTTCGGCAGGCCTGCGAGTGCCCCGAGGCGAGAGGGATAAGGGCCGTAGAGGAGAGGGGAAGAGAAAGAATCTGGCCTGGAGAGACTTTGCAACATGAGTGCACTAGAGCCATTAAAAATATAACAAGAGATGAGTGTAACAGTGTATATTTAGCTGCGGAGAAAGAGCCCACTACGCTGTGTTGTTGTGTGTTAACGCTGGTCGTTGGTATCTGTAGGTCACTGCAGGAGCTCAAATCAAAGCAGACAAACGGTGAAGGATGAAAAACAGCGAAGAAGCAAACTGAGGTGTTTATCAGTAGCTGTTGTTGCTGCTGGTGTGTGAAAGAAGCGCACACCACATCTGTGCAGCAACCACTTTCACAGCGATAAGAAACAATGGAGTTTTAAAATGAACAAGGGGATTGGTTCGGTGCTTAGAATTATGGATGCTGGGAAAGGATCTTGGGTGTGGGAAAGAAGAGAGAGGATTATGAATTTCAGCAAATCAGAGAAAAGCATGTGGAGAAATCTCAGCGTCGCTTTATGTTTTTTCCTCTCTCCATTCTTCCCTCCTTTTTTCACTCTTTAATTCTCTCTCCCTCTCTCCTTTGTCTCTATCTTGAGCTCCTTCACTCTCTTTGATATAGTGGATTTTACACAAGTTTTTCTATTGACATCTGCCTGTATTTCAGCTGTCCACTGCGCCCATTTTTTACTCTCTAAAGCTCTCGTCCATCTAAACTGCACAAGCAGCTCTTTCTCTCATCTCTACATTATCACAGTAGGGCTGCAGTATTTATTCAAACCTCTTAATTCTCATTTTTTTAAAAAATCATGAATCTGTTCCTGGAAATGGAGAATGTCACATTGTGAGACTACTTCATTCCCTCTTGTATCATCGGCCTTGATTGAGTGACTTTTCAATCAGAACAAATCGCTAAACCTCAATTTGATTTCTTTGCCCTTCAGACACTGAGGTTAGAAACTCCATGAAATTTGTCATATTTATATCTAAACAGATAAGAGAATTGGTGTAATGGAATAATTTAGCCTGTATCAAATAATGTAGCTGTATTCTGTTTTGTGCCAAGTTAGAACACAAGATTCACACACAATTCTCATATGTCTGTTAGCTTAACTAGGGTTTAGTTTAGCTAAGAATTATCACTGGAAACAGGTGGAAACAGCTAACTTGATTCTGTCCAAAGGTTTAAAAAAAAATCTGCCTACTAGCACCTCCAAATCTCACTACTTAATGCTAACGTGATACATTTATAACAACATGGATAGGAACACTTCACTAATGGAATAATTTAATCTGTATCAGATAACATGCAGATTCTGTTTCGTGCCAAGATGAGTAGATTGACACAACTCTTATATGTTTCTCTTAGCTTAACTGACAATTAACTTAAGCTGAGAACTAGCTGAGATAAGCATTTGAATTGGAAACAGGAGGAGGTAGCTAGCCCGATTCTGCTCAAAAGCTCCTCAGTGCTTACTGAACACAAATAAACATTTTATATTTATTTAATCCATACATAACTGAAGTGTATGAAACAACAGTTACACACACACACATTTCACAACATTACTCATGATGCACATCACCACCTTTTTTAAAGCTGAGCATAGACTAGACTATACAATTTTAGCCAAATTTTGACCTGATTTTTGAGCCCCACCACTCATTTTAAAGACAGACTGAATTTCAGCGTCATCAGGCGCCGTTTGTTGTTGTTGTTTGATGGTCAGATGAATTTCTGACATGTCAGATATTTTGGTCGGCCCTTTCAGGCCTTTTGCACAGTTGAAGCAGAGCGACGGGTTTTTTTCACTGCAAAGTGAACAAGCCATACTGTCGACATCTTCCTCACCACCTCGAAGTCCCTATACAACAGTGCCTCTGTGTCTCTGCCACACAGGGTGGCACAAATGAGCAACACATTTCTACCTCGTTAGCATTATAGACCCTTTTACAGTATGTAAGCTAGCAGCAACCAGCATGCGTAGACATCACCAGTAGCTCTGAAACAGCCATGATCCAGTCAGAATTCTGTATAACTCAAGTCAACCAGTTGAATATCGATTCTGACATCATATACGCAACAACCAGACATTGTGGTGATTTTGGTGCTGGTAAAACATTTAATTAAACATATACACCATGATAACTTGTCTGAATGACTGGGGGAGACCATTACTTCCGCTGCCCAAATGTGCATGCAGCTTTTCAATGACGTCGGCTGTAAAAGGGTCTATTGCAAGCAAACAAACTTCTACCTGCCACTGAGCTTTTCAAATACATTTTTATTGACAATAGTCACAAGCCAGAATGGTCTGCAGGGGCGGATGGGCTGTTTTATTTTAGATTTTACACGTCAAGTGTGCTCACATAAATCGTGAGCTTTGGCTTTACATTGCAAAGGATTTATTCGTACAGTAGGAGTTGGAATTAACTAAATATTTCTAAAATCGGACAGTTTATGCCCAGCTTAAAATGCTGTGTTATTTATAGGCCGTGCCATGAGATCATGTTGGAGCGACATGTAACAATGTCACACTTAACTTTTTGTACAGAATAAACAAACAAGATGTTTATTCTGTACAATAATGTGTTAATTAATGAGCTTTAGCGGTGCCGTTCAGCTGATTTATTTTCTTTTGGCGAGCGGTAGGCTAGCTGTTTCCCCTTGCTTCCAGTCTTTATTCTGATGGACAGATATGAGAACTGTATCAATCTTCTTATTTAATTCTTGGCATGAAGGCGATTAGGCATATTTCCCAAAATGTCAAACTTGTGAATTGAAATGGTAATTATGTCTCCTCAACACCGAGATGCATTCATTTTTCAATCTATTTTAGAACAACAAATATTTTCTCTCTGTCTGACCTTTTATTGGTATTAATTGGAATAGAAATCAGCCCACTACTTAGGGTACAATCTTGCAACGACACAGAAGTCCATCTCACTCACAGGCATTTTCATTCTGTCCACTGATGAATAGGAGATGGCGCTTGTAATTACAGGTTGCTTTACTGAGTGTGATTGCAGCGCATCAAGGGTCAGTGGGAGCAAGGTTCAAGCTTCTTGATATTTCCCAGAGAAATAAATATAACCAAGAGGTGTGCCCGGGCTCCTGCGGATCACAAAGCCAAGGTCCCGTCGGTGAAGCCACCTTTGGCTTCAGAGAGTCAAGGAAATGATTTAGTGATCTGAGAACGCTCTGGGGTGCCGGAGAGGAAGCGACAATCATAGAGAAATTAAAGGGTAGAAGCTTCTTTAATCCACACCGTTGGCAACCTCTGTACGACTAAGTGTTTGGTGAATTGGGCAGATTGGTTTGGAGCTAAAAAAGCCGAGAGTCTGTCTCTCAACACTGGCGAAGAGGCTCAATAGGTGAGAAAAGGTTTTCCTCTCAAGCAGCGAGGTGGTGCACATATGTGTGGATGTCCTACGCTAAAAGGAAGACTTCTTACTCTGAGAGCTGCATTATTCTCTCAACTTAAATGAAGCTAATGGCCATTCTTGCAAAGTCTCATCACTGAAATGACTGGCCTGTTAGCACAGTGCATTCACAGATAATACATGGGAGTTTGGTGCATATTGGAGTCTCCATTTTATAACAAAGCACAAGTGGATCTCATATCCTCCTCTTAACAGCAATAGTGGAAACATCAAATATTGAACTTGATAATTTGATGTTTAAATTGCATGAACTTCTAGATGGAGACAGAAGACAAGCCCTCATCCTACCTCTTCACATGTGTAATTTAAATCAGTGGTCGCCATTCTCTAACTCTCAATCTGCAATCAAGGCTGAGGGTTGTGAAATATTTTCAGCTCAAACCTGTCCATTTGAATATGAATAATACACAAGGTAGAGTGCATTATGATAATAGCCTTCAATTACACAAGGTATCTGCATATCTATCTCCTTTACTTCTTGAATGCTGTGAAGAGGAATATTAGACTTGTGAGGACGCTCTGAACATGAGAGCGTCGTATCGTCATTTCTCTCTCCGGCCTCTTGCTTAGTCTCAGCATTCACAGCCCTGCTTCAAATCAATATCAATTAATTATCACGGGTACTCCAAAATGATAAATGCTTTTTATCTATCACTTCACAAATCAATGGCTTCACTGTTACCGTGCTAACATTTCCCTCATCATCCGGCTCAATCAATTGAGAAGTCGCAGCGGACAATTTACATTGAAGATGTATGATGAAGGGGAATCAATATTATTAGCAGGGAGAGTGAAGGGGAGTGTGATATCTGTGACGAAGAATTCAAAAAGAGGCTGCAACATCAACAACTCGCACACTGTGTCACAGTAGATCAAAAACCTGCATTAATTATAAGTAACACACCAAGTTGTTGCAGCCGTACATCACAGTTACTGTGATTCTTAGACTTTGTTCAGGTGCAACATCTGACAGGATGTTAAGTCAGAGGTTAATCTTTACACACCGGCCATGTTTTCCCATCATGCAG
>JAJHUR010095441.1:0-53082 GCA_027495735.1 Lutjanus campechanus | reverse complement strand
CTCCATCATATAGTTTTTAATATGAAAAGTATTAATTTCGCTAAGACAAAATAATATATGCGTGCATTCGGGTTTTTTTTTTTTTTATTTGTTTGTTTTTGTTTTCAAATTTAGCCAAAGTTTGAGCGTGGGAGACCAGGGGCGATTTTAACATGTTTTATAACTGTAATAGTAGTACAACAAGTACAGTTGATTAATTCTCAGTAATAATAATGATAATAATAATAATAATAATAATAATAATAATAATAACAATAATAATACGATTAATGCAAGAAGTCATAGTGCCAGTCCCTTGGTGGGGTCAGTAGTGGTTGGGGGCTGTTGTAAAACTGTTTTTTTTTAAAAAGTCATAAAGTAGTCACATTTCGGGTATAGTATCTAATAATGTTACATACATATTTTAAATGTTGGGCATTTTATGTATTCACACCAAAAGTCTGTTTCTATTTTTGCAGAATTTGATTTGAGTTAAAAGTAATTTTACATTTAAATGGAGTGAAATATGGAAAAAAAAAAAAAATTTTTTTAACAGAAAACCATGTCAAAGGCACTTAGAGCAGGCTGATCTTGCAGCCATGATTAAATCACGTGTGCCAGCTAGTTATTCATGTTCATTTTAAACAAATAACCTAGAAATAAACTCTCTGAAAAATACTTTACATCCAAAAAGTAACTTTCATACCTCAAAATCATTTTTTTTTGTTGAAAACCTCTGAGGAGGTGAACTGATTCAGTTGCTTTTCTACAGGCAGAGAGAGAGAAATGTGTCATCACTATATATATATATATATATAAGGAATTGAGCGTGTTACAGTTACCGCCTTTTACAATTGCCCCCGGTCTCCCCGACCTGGTCCTGAGGTGTCTATGTGTCAGTTTGTGGTATTTTTGATTAAACACAACTTTACATAGAAATATGCACCATGCAAGCATAATATAAAACTAAAATAATAAAGATCATATCCAGATTCAGACACAGGATCACTCTACAAGAGATAATAATGCAAGACCCAACTTTATTCAATGTGCTTAAGATTCCTTTAACAAATGTACAGTTCACCAAATTTCCAAAACCCACTCACATGCAGTTAAGCGGAAGATTTTTGGACGACTTGCATCCACATGATGTTTTTGAGAATAAACTCTGATGCTAGTGTTGTAATGTCCTATTTGTTGTATTGTATTGTATTCTCATTATTATTACGTCTCAAGGAAGCATGATTGTTTATGTCCAGCAGATGGAGCTGTTTTTAAATGTTGCTCTCTGTTCCTCTTTGTCTGCTGTTCCTGATTTCAATGTGTTCTACAGTTCTATCCCCAAACAAGTAACTGAACTGGATGAGAGAAGTTGTAGGTACTGTAATTAGTACTGTGACACCATCCTTACTGTAATAGTTTAACATTAACATTAAAGACAATGAGGTATACTTTATATCCTTTTTAGTAAAGGGGGTTTTCCTCATTTTGAAAGAATCAGTCAGCAGTTTCAGTTGCATGCTCACTTCAGATGACCTCTGGATGACTTCATTCACATCCCCTCTGATTTTTTTTTTTTTTTTTACAAAAGGAAACACATATTCTTTTTGCTGCAGTACATAATTGTCAGCTGAGTGTTTAAGAAAATAAGATAAGAATGAAGTAAAGAGGACGCTTTAGCTGAATTTATCCCACCAAGATATTCAGACATTTAGGAACGACTGGTGTTACTGAATGCAAGAAACACAGTGTGCACAATTTCCTGTTTATATGTCTGAAGGATTTCACTGGTGCACTCTTCTGGAAAGTCTGGCAGCTTGCATGAACCTGATAAAAGGCATCTTGGCACTGTTGACAAAAGGTCAGAAACACCAACAACAGTGCATGAATATCCACTCCACACTTCATGGGAATCTGGCCAGTATGTAGTTGTCGATAATATCTTGCTGCTCTAGACCAAACTGTTGGACAGATGAATGAACAGACGGAGCAACAGAGCTATTCTTAGGCCAATCTGCTGTAAAAAGAAAAAAAAAGAAACTTTTATTCTTATCAAACACAGCAGTAAAGAAAGACATCTAAATCAGTTAACCTTTTAGGAGAATAAATCAAGTCAGTTATAATGATAAAGGATTCTGCAGTCTGTGCAACACACAGTACACTGACATATATCAGATAACAGACAAAATACCAAAACATGAAGGAGACTTATATACTGTACATGTTCTTTTGGTTCAAATGTACCACAAGGGGTTTTTAACTGACGATGAAACAGTCTCAATTAAATACTGATACTTCTATATAAATTGCATAATGAAACAAGATCATCAGTGAGAAGTTTGGCACTTTTCATGTGGATGTCCTGTCAGTGTTGATGGTAAATGTAGTCAGCTGAAGCAATAAATTCAATGTGTGCTGTAGTGATCAAGAAGGCTGAGTTCTCCTGATCACTGAGCCATGCTGGCTGTGCCTACATGTCTCAGGATGCATTATGTGTGAGTGCCCGATGCCCATGTTGCCCTGTATCAACACCTTAGCCTGTAGCTATTACTTTGTTGGCCAAAACATAGTGTTAAGTGACAAAATACTGATCAAGCATGCCCCCTGGCTGCCCAGAGGTGGAGACTAAAAATCCAAGCTGAAACAACCTGTATTTCCTCCATGACATCACTGGATGCAGGAAAAACAAAAGAACTCAGCTGTCTAAGTGAATATGGCACAAACCGAGGAATTTATTACGTCATCTGACAACATTACACCAACACTGACTGGACATCCACATAAAAAGTGCGGAATTTTCCCTTTAATGCTTGCCACTGGTTCAGGATCTCCTTGAAATCAGATGAAATGATCAACAACATGCAGACTGCATCAGCCTGTTAGGCAGAGTTACATTATCCAGATAAAATGAAGCAGGAGAAGATTTTTCCTCAGCAATAATTTTATTTTTGATGTTATATTTTGTAATTTTGATGGTGGAAACATTACTGCTTTTGTCCACAGGGACAGTATAGCTTCAAATAAATTGTATTTATAATAATTAAGGATGTTGCAGCATGCCCTGCTGGCTGTAATGGAGTAGGACCACTGGTGGAATGTAACTAAATAGTACTCAAGTACTGTATTTATGTACACATTTGTGGTACTTTGAGTACTTCCATTTTAACCACTTTATATTTCTACACCACTACAATTTAGAGAGAATCACTGCACTACATTTGTCTGACAGCTTTAGTTACTATTCAGATTGCAGTTTTTCACAACATTTCGTACCGTCAGAGAAAACCATGTATCTCCAAATGTATTGATTTGAATGTTTATGATAAACTGAAGGACGACGTGTTTCCTTTATGGGCTGAGAAGATTCTCCTACTTCTAAAGCAAAGTAAACTATTTTAAACCCCTCTTGGATTAGCTGAAAAATGAAAATAGAGCTTTTTTTTCATGGCACCATGAAAAGTTGACTTTTTAGAGATACATGGTTCTCACAGGACAGTGACAAACAGATGATGATCTTATAGAATATGATGCAGTAACTAACCTAGTTAAAATTAGTTAAAACTTACACCAACATACACACTAAAGGACCAGTGTGTAAGATTTAGTGGCATCTAGTGGTGAGCTTGCAGATTGCAAACCCCTCACGTCATGAGGGTGACCACATCCCAGCAAACAAATGTAGGGCAAAGAGTGCGTTTGTGTTGGACAATGTGGGGCATGTTACAAATACTGAGAGGTAGTCTAAAATTTCAATATTATGTCTTTCTGACTCTGCCCTAGCTCGTAGGCTTAACATCTCTATGCTTTGCCCTCTGGCTGATTCAGTTTCACACAATAGACTGTGCAGGTTACAGGTTACCACAGTCTGCTGACCTGTATTACTGGGAGTGCTGCACAGTGTGGTATTTCAGATGCTGTTACCTTATCTCTCTGGCAGTCATCTCTGAGTTCCAGTACAACTGCATCCTTATCCCATCAGCACTTTTTTTTTTAATCACGTTTTTTTTGTGTGGCTCACATACATTGTGTTGCTTCAGGCTGTATCCCCCCCCCCAATCCAAACTAAAGTGGGACACCTGGTCACCCTGCGTGTCACCCTCCCCCTCTAAATGTGCAGAAGAACCTGTTGTCTTGGGTGAAGATCCTTGACAGAGGGGATGTCCACCCCAACTTCTAAAAAACATGAAGTCAGCCCCAATAAATTAGGGATATTTTATTAGGGTTAATTTAGAAATAAGTCATATAATTTAAAATACATATATTTAACCAATGCCACCTTTGAAATAATTAATACAAAGACAACCCCCCCCCCCCAGTGTGCTGATACTGAATATGTCTGTAGATTGTAATTAAAGTTTGTCCACTTGAAAGATCACACTTAAATGTAAATAATTAACATAAACTGAGCCGACCTACCTTCTAATAATCATAACTTACAAATAGCATAAAGTAACATAGGAAGTGGAGCTGAAACAAATGTTTCAATGCATCATAATGTTTACTTTTACTTTTGATACTTTAAGTAAATTTTGTTGATGATACTTATATAGTTTTAGTTTTACTTACATAGGTTTTGAATGCACTTGACTTGTGATGGAGTATTTTCCACACTGTGGCATTTTACCAGAATAAAACACTTATTTAATTTCCCTGAAACTGAATAATTACAATAATTTCAGATATAGACTAAGACACCCATGACAACACACTTAAAACAAAAGAAATGTTATATTGAGGTCATAATGAGACGATACCTTCCTCCTCCTCCTCCTCTTCCTCCTCTTCCTCCTCCTCCTCCCGCTCTGTCTCTAATTGGTCAGCCTCTGACAGGATTACACGAGTTTCCTCAATTGAACACAGTGAAGTTAAACGCTCGGACATCCTGCTGCAGACTCTGGTGCTTTTGATTGAAAGAAAAAGCAGAAAAAAAGAAGAAAAGTCGACCACACTTACTATCGAGGACTGCATGTGAAGCGACAGCAGATCAGATGTGTGTAAATGACAGCAGTGATCACGGGATGATTAGTTTTGTGTGCTGATGGTCTCTGCTGCTGCTGCTCCCTGCAGCCTCCTGCAGCACTAATGACTAATGTGGCTTTTCAACACACCCGCGTTTCACTGAAGCTGTCCGTCAATTTACTTTAGTTTAGACCGCAAGTCGTCATGATGAGTCGGATTTTCTGGGACACAATTTTTCTCATAAGCGGTGAGTAGATCTCATTTTGACTTTTCATGTTGGGTTCAACATTGAGATAAATGTAGTGAATAATTTATTAAAGTTAACTGGATGAATGCGAGATAGGATTCCTCAGTATTGACCCATATTGTTTGTATTATTCAATATTCATTCACTGGATTACTTTATGACTTGCAGTAAGAACCGGTACAATAGTTATATCAAAATTGTAAGAAAAAACAAACAATGGCTCCATTAATTTTGAGCCAGACCAATATATTTGTTGATAATGTTGGCCCAATGAAAGATCTGCTTATATCAGAGTATTTTTTCTTTTTTTTACAGAACATAATACAAATTCTTTCTCTTTTTTTAATTTTATTTAATTTTTTATTTATAGACAGCATTTTAAGTAGATTTGATTGTATTTCTTATTTCAAATTGTTCTGTTACTTTACATATGTTACTTTTACTCTTGACTGATGATATTTTTTTGTCCTCTCTGGTGTCACTGACATTTGACATTTCAGTGATATTTAAACTGAAGTCAAAATGTTATTTTGATGGATGTCTTTGTTATACATATTTATGATGAGAAATACAGTGAGAAAACTACTAAATTTTATATGTTTCTGTCCTCACATAGATCTGCTGAAATTATAGTGCTCTGGTCTCATCATTTTGGGTTAAATGTTCAGATAAATTTAGTGATTAATGATTAAAGTTAACAGATAATAAATATGAGATATGTTTCCTCCATATTGATTCTGTCATTAAATATTAACTGGGTTACTTTATGAGAATGTGAGAATCAATACAGAACTCCTGTCTAAATTTTAACGGTTTTATCTCTGGCACTTTATTGAGTTTACTGTGCTTAATGGTATTTTGTTTGTCCTTGATAATGTCACTGATTCATATCATTTAAACAAAAGTGGGTGTGTTATTTTCATTGATTCCTGTGTTTTACATATTTTTGGTTAGATAAGGGGTTAAAATGATCATATTTCTGACATTTCTGACATTTCAGTTTTACTAAAAACGACCCCTCTGTGTTTACGAGCCGGTTTTTTAGTCTCTGGTGGTTGTGATTGCGTGTCTTTACATAGACATGCTGTATTTATAGTGCATTGGTCTCATCCTTTTAGTGCATGCTTGACCCTGTTACTATTGTTGGGTACTAGTTACTCAATGAAGCATCGATATCACATTGAAGACCAAGTCACATGATCATAGCTGCTGTACAGGGGCAGATTGCTGGGACTAAGGTTCAGTACACACACACATATATATAAATATATTAGTAGAATATGTGATACCTGTTTTTCTATTTTGGGGGAAAAAAAATCACAATACAGTAATTTATATTTTTTATATTCCTATAGGTACTTTTAGTATGTCTGTGGTACTCGATGGTGAGTTTACAGTGAACTTTTTGGTATTTTTGTTATTAGGGATTTGCTGTTATTTCTATATTTTTTTCCACGTCAGGACTGTATTGTATGTAATAGAGGTTCCTTTTTCCTCTCTGCAGGTTCCCTCTTTACAATTGGAGCAGGGCCGAGCAATTCAACAATAATTGAAGCGAGCATTTCCATTGATACAAACTCCACTGCTGCTCCAAACACCTCAACAAGCAGCTCTACAACAACCAGCAGCACAAGCACAACCACCACAGCCATCGCAACTACTACAACTAACATCCCTCCAGTTAAAAGTAAGTCTCAACACGGTCGTATCATGTGAAAATGCACGTCATCTAAAGAAAAGAATAACTATATTTCACGTGTCTATGTGTTTAATATGTTCTCAAGACCATGATCCTCACTTCCACAGCAGGTGTGCTGTATCTGATATTTTATTCCTGAACTATTTGCTGTTATTTCTGTATTTTTTCCACATGAAAACTGTATCGTATGTTAACAGTGGTTTATTTTCCTCTCTGCAGGTTCCCTCTTTACATTAGGAACAGGGCAGAGCAATTCAGCAATTATTGAAACCAACATTCCCATCGATACAAACTCCACTGCTGCTCCAAACGCCTCTACGAGCAGCTCTGCAGCAACGACCACAACTAGAGCAACTACTACAACCACTAACATCCCTCCAGTTAAAAGTAAGTTTGAAGCTGGTGAAGGCTGTTTATTTTTGGTGTCATTGGACAGAAGGTCTATAAGTTTCCATGAAGTCAAAATTGATGTGCAAGTGTTTTCCTAAGTATTGTCCTTCCCTAGAAAATGATTTGAAGCCGTTGATGACTCATTCTGCACTTACGTGGCATGACGTTACCAAATGTATTTCCTATTGAACGTTCTTGCTTATGACACAGTGGAGCATGGAAGGAGAATACATCCACTCCCCAAAGCAGACTGGAGTGTTACTAGAGCCCCCCACACACACAAAGGAACAATTTTAAAACTGTATTCATTGACAACTCTCTGTGATTTAATGACAGCTTTCCTGATTGACAGATGGCTTTAGCTTACTTGTTGCAAAGGTTGCTGTAAGTGTTAGCTGTTAGCTGCCCAGACATCAAAACTGGGCTCAGATTTGTCGAAGCTTGGGGCTGTCTACTGAACCATAATCTTGTAATCAATCATTGTTCGATGCACAACAACCTGTAAAATATGACACGCCCACTTTGATTTCCAAGGAAAACCTGCAAATTTTTTGCTAAAACTGGGAACCAGGTTTTCAGCTTCCAAACCAATTTCTTTTTGGTGGAAATGCACATAGCAGTTCACTATGGCCTCCGTTGGTCTAAAGAGGCTGTGCTGGTCCCAGTCTGGCTGTGTTCACTGGGAGCTCAGTCCGAGGAGAGTCAGCTAATATGGCCCATTCTACCTCCGAGTGTTACATCCTTACACTGCCTTAGCTGTATGGCTGGGGCGATGTAATGCACTGCACTTCTGGCTGTTGTAAAAGCCACACAATGTCTGTGACAGGTCCTTCCCAAAGCCTGTTTTACAGGAAACGCGTAACAAATGAGCCCTCCACTACCTGTTTCATGAGAACTTTAAGCATAATGTAATTCAAGTGGTCTGAGAGAAAACTAGTCCCCTGCTCATCCTCTTGGCTCTGTTTTCAGGCTTTAGAAAATGTAACCCATGATGGGAGACTTTGGCCAATCACAAGTTGGTAAGATTGTTTATTGTTGAGTCACAGTCAGTGTCAGTATTTCACAGCCTGAGAATGAGACTCAACAATGAACCATCTTCAAGCCACTCATTCAAAGTGTTAGTAATTTGATGGGAACTTGGGAATGAGACTCAACAGTCAACCATCTTTCTCAAGAATCTGTGACTGCACCATAAAGTAGTCATCCAATGTCCAAATGAAAGTTCAGGCTCATTGTCCAGCCATTTACAGTGAAAATTCACTGTATTCTCAGATAAAAGTGGCCCGTTGTCCTCATTGTGAGTCCTTGATCCACCCTCAGTGCAGTGTTGCTTCCACAACACTGTAAAGCTTCCAATTGAGCTGCAGTGCATCAACACATGCAGACAGTGTGGCGCTCACTGATAATTGATCCTCTTAGTGTGAGTGAGGGCAGCAACTAGGGTAAACTAAAGATTATGAGCAATATATATGAGCAGTATAGTCATCTCTTTTCATAACAAGTTGCACCTTCTGTACTACTACTACTCTAGTATTGAATTATTATCTGAAAAACACCTTTCATGGCCTAAAGGCTGATTTCTGTCTCAATGTTTCTCTCATTCAACTGCCAAAATCACATGGAAAGAGAGCGGGCTTGGTAGGCAGATGCCTCAGGGACAACAGAGGGCTTTCACAGAGTCTGAAAGAAGGAGACAATACATGTAGGCTGCAATCCAAAAGCCCATTTACCGTTGGAATGGAGTGTGTGACGAAGGCTGTAATGCAGCTATCTGTCTGGACGTTCATCCTCCTTCCCACCCTGAATTCCACACTGTGCATCTGTTTCGGCTGCTTGGGAAACACTGCTGTTTGTTTGACTTAGTTATGTAGGAATTTGTCTGACTGTACAGCTTATGTGTAAGAAATGTGCCATTTTGTCTGGGCATTCATTTAATTTAATCAGATATTTTTGTCTGGAATGAAAACTGAGATGGTTCCTGCAGGGATATGCTCTTTCCTAGAGTCCTAGTGTGGGTTGATGGACAGAGGGTTTTGTTTGCTAGCGTCTCACCGGGACTTTTCTTGACTCTAATTGTCCCCCCCAGGTACAGTGAGAGATGTAAGCCACCGCAAATCCACACGCAACCGGTAACAAAAGGCTTCAGTCTTCCGTTGGTGGCGTGGGTGTCAGCTTTAGGATTTAGTACATGCTGTTGTTTCAGGTCTGTGCAGGCTTAGGATATTTTTAGATTTATGATATTCACCTGTGTCATGGTGCTTATTCTGGCTAAGTGCACTTGGATTATGTTTGATATTGTAATTTAGGGTAGGAGATGGTTCTGTACCATCGTGTCAAGTAGACAGAGGTGTGGAATTGGACTTGTCTGACGTGGACTCACAAATTTGATGACTTCAGGCTCGACAAACTCAAAAAATGCTTGGAACTTGACTTGGACTTAAACACCAATGACTTGTGACTTCACTTGCACTTGAGCCTTCTGACTTGACTTGGACCCAAGCCCAGAGATGAAAAGTTATCTAAAAAGTGTGCCACAAATTAATTCGTTTCCCTTCATTACCTTAATCAACTAATGTTAATGCTATTAATTTCCAGCAACTCAACACTTACCATTTACCTTGGACGTCGGAGCTGGGAATGGTATCGCACCCGAGTGCGTTATGCAGTAATTTGTGACTACAAGCACCATAGGTTGGTGTACGACTGATTTAATTAAATGAGACAAGTGATAATTAACAGCTGTTGATGCACAGATGCAGCCATCTTGGATTTTGTGGTCAGTGTTGGTGAGTTCCTCCGCCTTTCCAAGTCAGAAATCCCACTTCAGAGGGAGTGACTTCTTCAGGACTGGAAGCTCAAATTTTGGGACTTGGGATTTGACTTGGGCAGAAAGACATGAGACCTGCTTGTGGCTACCAAAATAGTAACTTGATCCCATCTCTGCCAGTAATCGACCTAAATATCAGTAGATGCGTCCTTGGACCCTGCTGGCCACCCAACTAAAATAATTTAATTTGTATTGATTTCAATGGGAAATATTGATGATTTATGATCTGAGCCCAGAGAAAGCAGAAACACCGTCATATCTCAATGTCAACAATGTCTTGTCTTACAATCCCGCAGAGTTTGTGGCAGCAGCTGTTCGGTCTCATTTTGACGACTGTCCAGACTCCCACCGCCATTTCTGCTTCCATGGCACATGTCGCTTCCTGATATTGGAGGAGACACCTGCATGTGTGTAAGTTTTTTTTAATCATCTTAAATATATAAAGCAATCATGTTTAGTTGACTGTTGTTCATTTGTCCACATGACAAACTGACAAAAGAGGGACAAAAAGTTTTGGAATTGGTCCAGTAGATCGTCTCAGCTGCCAGCCAAGAAACAGGCTGTATTGGGTGCAGCAAAATCATTTGGAGTCTATGCACCCACCACAGTATGTCTGCTAAAGGTGTTTTAACATGTTGGTTTTGATCTGAGTTAACATGTTAAAACACCAAAGTCACACAATAACACAAACAAACTAACTGATCAAGCGGTAGACCGGCAAGTGTGTTCTGTGAGGTAAAATTACTGACTTTGTCAAAGGAGTCTGGTGTCTTTGAGGAGAGCGATATAATGTCTGTTTCTGGTTAAATAAAAACGGTCTTACTCTTTGATAAAGAGGTCAGTCTCTGTAGAGATCCTGTCTTCAATGTTGTCAGAAACTTAAAGAGCCTGTCAGTGGCAAAAACAAGCACTTTTAGTGGATGTACTTTGTTGGGCAGTTTTGTCCCAGGAATTACATTGCAGCCATTGCAGCCCCTTTTTTTGGCTGAGGCAACTACTGGACCAGTTCTAAGACTTTTTGTATCTATCAATCATTTAGACGCTAATATATGTAAAAATATGGCCCAGTTTTAACAATACTGTGATTATCCTGTTACTCAATGAAACAATATGTCTCACTCCCTTCTGTGTTTGCAATTTAAATCACTTTGTCCCTCATCATGGACTGGAATTAGCTGAACAGTGAGATCTAGAATATGCATTATTTTAGAGCAAAATATTACCATCCTTCAAAAGAGATGCTTGTGAAATATTAATACCTAAAGCTATTACGTGCTGTAACGAGTGCAAGAAGGCTAAAAGTTGGGAGGATTGTGGTCTCTGCAGTAGCCACAGATAAGAGAGGAAACAAATTAATATGGAAACCTTCTTTTCACAATTAGTTTTATTTCCAAAAAAATTTTTTTATACAAAAAATATTAGCCGCATGATGTCAAATTTGTTTGAACAATTTCAAGAGAATATCTTAAAAAATTCTAATATATCCAGTCTTCAGTATAATGAGATGGCTCTAAACAGTGACAGATTTATTTCATGAATTAATTTAATGCATATCTAGACACTAACAGTAAATTTGCAGTGTCCACCTTGATTTTTTTTTTCCTCTGGCCTCTCTTTGTTTTTGTTAATTTATTTTTGATCTAGAAGAACTGAACTCTTAGCTGTTGTATTATTTCTTAGATACATGACATCAACATGATTAGACAGATGTTAGAAAGAATATAAAAATATTTTGTAGGACCAACCACTACAAGTTTTGGGACTGAGCTACTTACAAAATCCATTAACTGCTGTTTTTACTTATAAACTTATGCATGCATACCTGATGTGATTTTCCGTCCTTGTTGCAGGTGTCATCCGGGCTTTGTTGGGATGAGGTGTGAGCATGCAGACCTGCTGGCTGTGGTAGCGACTAATCACAGACAACAGACTGTTGCCACAGTGCTGGTGTTGTGTGTGATCGGGTGTGTCCTCATCATGGTGTTCTGTACACTGTTACAGTAAGTAATCTGCATGGCATATCTTGTGTTTTATGATATTGTTTCCTCTGGGATCATTTCTGAAAAACTGTAAGGTGTTTAGGATAACATCAGTATAGAAATGGAGGCCGGTAAATTTTCCCATCTAAGGAATGAAATGATGAATTTGACGTCAGAGGAATTTTTCACAACTAGCTTCTTTTCTTGTTGTCCAGTTGCTGGTGGAGGCAGGACTGTCACAGACGGAGACTCGCACATCACTACATCACAGAAAAGCATGGAGCATCCTGCTATCCCTCTGAGAGCGGTACGTTACTTATTTCATGTGTCAAAAAGATTATGTGCAAGGTCATATTTCTATTTATTTATCACTCGTTGAGGATGTAAATAACAGATAAATACATTTGAGAGCAGTGTATAATGTAGTGTAGATGTCCAGTAAACGCTACATACTATACAGTGACTATATTAAAGGGGAACTTCTCCAGTTTTGCATGTGAAGATCAGTTCACTTGTAATGGTGTGATCTGGATTATCTAAGTTTTGGCAGAGAGTTTGTTACAAACTGGGAATGCCCAGTTTGACAGTCTTGGGCATTTATCAGTCAAAAAAGCGGTTAATGAAAGATGCTATCAAGCTGTATTATGGGAATTGTAGGATCCAGTGCTTCTTGGGTGTGACTTATACTCTAGGCTAAAAGTCTTGGTCTCTCCTGCTTTAATTTTGGCAGTTTCTTTGAATCTTTCACAAACTCACAAACTTATAGAAGCACAATGCTAATGCTGCCCTTTAAAGCAAAGAGAGATGGGATCTCTGTCACTTTCATATTTTTTGAATGTCAGTGGTTGTGGGTTGAAATAATCTTTAACACATTAAATGATAAGACTGGCATTATTCTGTTTCTTTTGTCATTAACATATCCTGTAAAAAAGGCTAAATCAACTGTCTGTTTCTCAGTACTTTCTGTCCTCCCTGCTCTCACTCTCAGCACAAGCTGATTGTTCCTGCTGAAGATATAAACCTTGACACAAATCTATACTTTCATCTGCTGGGCACTGGAGAAAGGTCTGGCTTAACCCATGACCAAAAAAACTCTGCCTTGTTTTTATTTCTTTGAATCAGTCAGGCTTGTTTCTATTTCTTTGAACTAATCAGGCTTGTTTGTGTTTGTTTAAACCAAACACAATCGTCTTGGGTGGCACAAAGCCCAGAATGCAGCGATGGTGCCCTTGCAAAATAGCATTGAGACCTAACTTATTTTGGTGTCTCAGGCATTAAAATGACTTGATCCCTGCAAAAGAAAAGGTAACAGCTGCTGGCTTGTTTATGTTTGTACCGTTAGCGACCAGGTTAGGATTACAGTAACTTGCCATTTTCAGTGTGTAGGCTGCTACCTCAGAGATGTTTGATGTTGTTTCACATAATGACAGGACTTTAAAAATGGTCTCACATAGCGGGAGGGGAGGATAATGCCAACTGAAATAGTCGGCCAATGGCAGTTTTATTCCAACAGTCTGCTTCCTGTGAATCTGATTATTGCAAACGTAACTCAAACAGGAAACAGTAAACAATGCATGTGTCGGGGACAATTTTTAGCTGCAGATTAATCCACATTGGGTGCGTCCGGCAGCAGTTTGTGGGTGTCACTAAAAATAAACTACAGCGTGTGTTCTCGCTAATGAAGGAACGTGTTACCCAGTCTAACAGTAGAATCAATTAATAATTTTGGCTTTTGGTGTTTTAATCGGATTTGTCGAGCTTAATTAAAATATAAAATATTGTCAGCTTTCCATTTATAAATGTAGGGTTGTTCCGATAGTGATACCAGTATTTGAAATGGATCGGATGAAGCTTAAAATGCTGGTCTCTGCAGCAATCTGATATCACCCTGTGTTCAGGTGTCGGAATTGGTATCGGGAAGGAAAAATGGCATTGAAACATATTCCCTTGAAAGATCTTGTCATCCTTGCAGGAAAAAGAAATGCTTACATGTTTATTATTTCCCTTTCAGTGGTTTGAGAAGACATCTCACTGGAAGATGAGTTGTCTGCATCACAGTGTGTTTAGTTTTCCTCATCTTGTCCGGCCCACAAAACCTCAGGATTGCATCCAAAGTGGTTTTCACATGTTCTGATCAAGCAGACCTGGCCAGAGGCGAAGAACCATTATCTTCAAGGTAGGCCTGCTCAGTGTGGGAGGTTAAATGCTCCATGACATTTTTTTCCACTGACTGAGATGTTTGACCTGCTGCACCGCAGGAACATTTTTACTTCACTCTTTGATTCTGTGGAAATACTCACAGAACAGTTTGAAGCTCTGAGGATGAAGCTGCTGCCAAATCTTCCATGAGAGGAGCTCCGTGTGTCCTGATTACTGTTTGTGGCTGCCCTAGAGGACATGAGAAATAATCAACAAGGCCATTAATCATCCAGCGTGGATGTTGAATAGGAACAATGTTTATTTTGGGCTGCAGAACAACAACAGCTCATTTACTCAAGTCAGAAGACCCCAATTCCTATTTTTGTCTTTTTAATAATTTTGCACACTTTTCATCAGAAGTCTACAAGCACAGAGGACATTTTTAAGAAATGATGGTGGGGGAAAACTGATGCTTTAAAGGAGTTTTAGTGTCTGTTTTTAAAGAAGGAACTCACTTCACCTGACAAGAGTAGGAATTGTTAAATGGACTGACTGCTAATGGATTAAAACCCCCTGAACTTCAATCTGTAATTATATATGAAACTTGCAACTAAGGGGACAGTTCACATCAAAATCATGAATGTTTTTCCTCTGTAGCGCTATTTATCTATCTAGAGATACCGGCCCTCTCTTGAATATAAGGGAACTAGATGGCACTCTGCTATTTCCAGAAAATCATGACTTGGTTACTCAAGATTATCCACAGAACTTGTTGTGAGCATTTTCATGTAAGAACTATTTTCTTTCTACCAAACTGCACCCACCAACTGTATCACCATCCAGAAGGAAACGTGCATCCACTCAAGGACGAGAGGCTTCTGGCAGCAAGAGATTGAAATCCTAGTATGCAGCTAGTGCCGTGCTGTACAACTCCAGGTACTCATAAGACACCAGCACCATCAGCTCCTCCATGTTTGCTTGTTTCTAGCCTGCAATGCCTGCCTCTTTCTGTTGATTGGGCAGTGCTAGGTGGCAAATGCCAGAAATTCAGCTTGGTGACATCGGAGCTACAGAGGAAAAACTGAGCACCATCACGCCTCTACCGCGGTGGTCAAAAATGCTTCCCCTCTTCCTCCCATTGAAATTACTGCAGGCGACGAGTTACCGAGCAGCAGTGTGCGGCAATAATTAGTCAATTAATCAATTAGCTGTCAACTATAAATTAATCACCAACTATTTTTAGTCATTTTCTTAAGAAAACATGCCCAAAGACTTTGAATTTGGGTTCTCAAATGTGAATATTTTTTGGTTTCTTTAGTCCTTTATGACGATGAATTGAATATTGTTCGATTGTGGACATAAGATGTTGAAGGATGTCTCTTTGTGCTTTGGGAAATAATGATCCAACATTTTTCATTATTGTATGGCTTTTTTTTCACAACAGATGAATTAATAATGAAAATAATTGTTAGCTTCAGCCCTGTTAAATCTCAACTGGGCTGTAACATCTCGTCCATGAGTAGATGCACACCTTCCTTCTTTGCAGTGATACAGTTGGCAGGTGGTAGAAAGAAAATAGTTCCTACATGAAACTGCTCACAACAAGGTCTGTGGGTTATCTTGAGATCATGGTTTCTGGAAAGTGACGTTGCTGTTGAGTTTTTCAAATGTACTTTTTGGCGCTTTGAGCACCACAAGATGAGTGCCATCTAGAAGGCAGACATCTCCAAGGCCAATATCTACAAAACTCTGCAATGCACACCAAAACTATCTGGATCGAGAAATAGCGCTACAAGCCAGGGTAAAATTGTGTATTTCTGATTTTGGTGTGAAATGTCCCTTTATATTTGTTCTAATATGTTTTTGAGAAAAAAAAAATCATACAGGTATTTTTTTCAAATGATTTGACTCCAGTGTTGCTACTGAAGCTGAAATATTAGTCAGTTTTATATTTTATTCCTGAGCTGTACTTGAACATGTTTTCATGCATCAGAGGTTTTTGATTTGCGAGCTATAACTGTAACCACACGTGCACATTATTCCACTGTCCTATTGTATTGTTGCACTTTTCTGAAAGCTTGCTCACTGTTCATAAAAACACTGCACTTACTGTTCAATGTAGTCACTTGGAAAAAGTGTCCACATGATGAAAGATGCCAAATACACTCGTTTCTAACTTTGCCTGAATGAGCACTGAAGGGAAGAGGTTTGTACACGTCCACCTAAGCATGCATGCACTTAAATCACAGCTTGTACTTTTAAAGACACTTTTTATTTCTCGACTGGTGTGTTATAGCATTGCCTCTGCTTTGAATTTAAACACTTTTAAACAGAGAAAAGCCTCTGAAGGTTAATTTAAAAACAAAATATTCAAGATTTTCTTAATGATTGGTGAAGGAATACAAAATAATGATTAGAAACTGACTGGTATAAAATGTGTATGCGATTTGTGTGATAAAAGCATAAAAAACATGAATGTTATGGTATTTATATGCCAAAAGACTCTGAGGGGATGATTCGCTGTCTTTGTTTACAGTATGTGATGATATTTACATTCAGAACATATGTTAATGTTTATTATTACAGCATTTCATGTGTAAATATCAAAACCACATGGAAATATTCAATGTGTATATATGGTGTCAATACAGATTCACCTGAAAAGGGTGATCTTCTCATGCATTAACCCTTTACTTTGTCTGATTTATGTTGTCATGATTGGAAAACGTCTGTTGTCTGCATTTGTTTTCCAGTGAGATTAATTAAAAATGCAAGTGTGTGTGCATATATTTTTTATTCATGTGCGCATTAATTGCTGCTCCGTCTCTGGAGTCTCTTACTCGATTCATCGCGTGACCTTCTTTTCACTTCTGAAGCTCTTTGCTTTTTTCCCTCTGTCTTCAAATACCCCGATTTTCTGTCTCTCCGCTCTTCTATTTTTCTCTTCCACTGAATATTTCAAGAAGCAGAAATGCCAACATGAAACCCTGAACCCCGGGCACAATTGAACAAAGAGCTGAACTCTTGAGTGCTTTTATAGCTGAAGGAAATGTTTCAGCCCTCTTCTATATCGCCATTAAGTTTTTTATTTATTGTGTTTGTGAGTTAAGAGAATGTATACCCATTCATGTTAAAGCATTCGTCCAGACTGTGCCGCATACATCCTGTTTTATGTTTTTATTTCCATTGTATGTCGTTGGGTTGACGTCTTCCCTCTTTAACGTGCTGCATCTCCTCTCCTCTTCCCTTTCGCTCTCTCTGCATGAGGAGCTTCGTTTTGTTTTGCAATCCCATTATGTCTGCAATTGGATTTCTGTGGAGCCCTTTAGAGCCGTCTGGCTGAGCTACTAAACCAGCTTTGAATTAAGCAGCTCTTGTGGGTGCTTCCCTAAAGATACACAAGACCCTTTAACATACAAAGGAGGGCGAGGGGAGACAAATGAAACTAAGAGAAAACATGGCCAAGAAAAGGGAAAACAAGGCTTAGTTAAAAACTGTGTTCATTCACATTTTTAGATGAAAAGTGAAGGCTGTGTGTCGTCAGCATCAGGAAATTCTCTTGAACTCCTTAAATCTGATTTGGACATGTGTCAATCCTTATTCCCCATAAGAGGCTGAAGCTCTGCTTTGAATTGCAATGCCATTCGGGCCTCTTTTTTTCTCCCTCTGCTTCCTCTTCTGGCCCTTTTGATCCTCAGCCCAACATTCCCAGTATCTGCCTCTGACCAGATGGTTTGAAATAAGAGTATTTACAAAGGTATTAGGGTTAAGCAACCCTGCCTTGTTCTCCTCACTGCTAAGCACAGAAACAAATCATTAGGAATGAAGAAAGCTCAGAGCTTCTGTTTAAAGGGTCAGTTCACCTGAATCGCATAAAAAGTAATGTAATTTTCCACTGGTAGGTGATCCTGATGAGTGCAGCTCACACCAACAAACATTTTATACAGCATGAATGCAGTGTCACAATTTTTATGTTATAGACGAATGATGATTGAAGTTTGCAGTGTTTACAGAGTTTGACATCCATTCTGTCGTCCTTGACTCACCTCAATGCATCTGGTTTAAAGGGACAGTTCAGATTATTTGAAGAGGGTCTGTTCGAGGTGCTTTGTGTATTTCCTACAGTAGATGGTGGACGACATGCCTCCAGGTTGAAGAAGCAGAGATGCACTGCTCAGCATCAAATTGTATTTTACCCACCTAAGTAAAGACCCAGTGTATGCTATATTTTCACTGCTTCACTTTGCCATCAGACAGGCTTTTCTGAAAATATAGTGCCGTTATACAAGCCAAACATTGCTCTTGTTTGTGTTATTGAGTGAGTTCTGGTAGTAAAACCATGAGAGAACTTCATACTAAAAAGACTAACTTTTGAAGATAAACTATTGGTTTGACAAACTCAGGGTGCTGAAGCTTCATTAGTGAGAGATTAACTTTGGAAACTTTTTTGCAAAGAACAATGACTGGATTTTGTATTTTATCCCCCATTACTTATATTAGAAACACACTTTTTAATGTACATGTGATTAATGTAAGTTGTTGATTTCATACTTTGTGTTCCCTTTAAACCACCAAGGATGACAACCCTTCCTTTGTGCTAGAATTTACAGGCAAATAGTGCAAACACAGGGGCCTAATTACTAAAAGTATTAGTGAATGGTAGTGAGTCAAATTCCTGCATACATATTGCAGTGTCACTTCTGCCACAAAATAACTGAATCATCCACCAAAACCTTTTTACTGGAAAAAGTGGACAGAGTCCTCTCATTACCTGCACCAACTGTCAATTATGGAGGTCTATATAAACACAGATGGGTGACAAATTAAAAAAAGGTCCAGTTGCATTTGTTAAGCAGGTGGTTTACAGGTGCAACATCCATGGTTCAAGTCTGGCAGGAGGGCTATGTTGCTATCTTTCCCTATTTCTAATATAGAATGCCTCCAAAATACTGAGTTACATTAAAGCAGTGGTTCCCAAACTTGGGGGCGGGCTCCCCTGGGGGGGCACAGAGCCACTGCAAGGGGGGCGCGAAAGACCAGGGGAGAAAAAAAGAGTGACACAAAGCTGAATGAATATGATCTATGTAGGGGGAATAAACAAATGAGTTTGCTGTTTCTATCCAGCTGAATTTTTTTTTTTTGCTAAAATATAACTTTTGAATTCTTTATTATATCAGTTCCATCCCCAATTATTAACAATTGATTGAAAATTTTGTGGTGGGGAGCTTGAACTTTTGTTGGCTTCCGAAAGGGGGGCATACTGGAAAAGGTTTGGGAATCACTGCATTAAAGGGTGACTCCTCCTGTGTTCTTCATCTGGTTTGTCAAACGGAAACTCCCACACAGGCGTTAGCAATGACGTAGGTTACAGCCCTAATTCCCTGTCCTCCCTCAGTCTATGAGGTCTGTATGTTGTAACATCCCACAAGAATGACTCTCGTCCCATCCAAGTCCCGGCAATCCAGTCCACATACGTCCTAAAGTTCATATTAGAACTGCATATTTATGTATATAAAAACTGACCAATGACCAGTGATGAATAATGAAATTGACATCCTGCAAAACTTTGTCAGCCTCTACAGATCACATGGGAAAAAAATTGGGAACGTTTTGCTTCTTCAACCAATGTACAAAATTTGGTTGCTTGGATTTGAATGCATAAGGAACACAGTAAAAACCTCCAAAACAAACTATTATGCCTATTATGCTTGTTTTTTGCAGAATATGGCCGAAACGGAATACAGTATTCACGAGTATGTTTTCATTGTCACTGTCATTGTGTTTTCGTTGCCTTAGAATGAGCTATTTATATCCACAGAAGGAGTAGGTCCCTTTTACAGGGAGTCTGTCATGTTGCACCTCCATGTTTTTACAGTAGTCCAGAATGAATAAACCTAACACTGGGTCTAGATGAAGCCTTTTGTGATTTTGTGAATTCTGGGGCCACCTTAGCTTCTGCTTTACACTTGGAGAGAGTGAAGTGAACACTATTCAGGTGGTTGCAATATACAACCCCACCACTAGATGCCAGTAAATCCTACACACTGGTCCTTTAATTTGTCACCCATCTATATGTTCCCCAATTTTCCAGTGTTGTCATCATGATGTAATAAATTAGGTTTTTTTAATGATTTATAAAGCTCTCTATTAGATGTAAAATGTATTAATTTCATGCACAATTCATACTTATTGCTCCCATTTATTTACAGTAAAAACACATGATTACACACTGTACATACAGTTTTTCTATAAATTTCTGTCAGGATCATTGAATTTGTGAACCATGTAAAGTGCTCTAAAGTGGCCGAACCCAGTCAAGTCAACATGGCTAAACCACAGAAATTAGTTCCTTAGCTGAGCCACAGTGAGGCTGAGTAGCTTTGATCTTGAGCCTATGGCTGCCTGGAATTAGTTCACGTGTTGCTGAAGCTGTGACGGCAGTTCCTCCAGCGAGCTGAGCCGATGCTCTTGAGGTACATCAGGTCGGTTATGTTTGTTGTGTCTGTCTAATAGGAACCCATGGATGCCCACAGACCGAGAGGTGAGGTAATCGTTTACATAGTGGTCTCCAATGTGAGCTACACTAGCAGCTGGTACACCACATTTCTGCAGGGCTTGTTCAAAGATGGCTGAATTCGGCTTTGCTACACCTGCTTCCTCTGATGTTATCAAAAAGCTGAAGTGAGACAGCAGGCCACAAACACGTAAAATCTCCTCTAGGCGGACATCAAAGTTTGATACCACACCCAGCTTTAGTCCTAGAGAAGAACAACTCTTCAGGGCCTTTTGTGAGTCCGGGAATACCTAAAACAGAGAGACAATACATTTACTTTACGAAAAACAACTTCACATGTTTAACACTGAATAATCATCATCATATAGTCCTTAATGTGGAGAGGAAGACCAGATGCATTTGTTTTTCTATTGTTCATATGTTGCCAGCTTCTGGATCAACACCTAGAATTAGTCACTCAACATTTTAAGCTTACACCTTTAAATATCATGTTGGGGCTCCTAAATAAAAACTGTTCCCAGATAATTAATATAATTATTCTGGTAAAATAATTACCCACCCCGATTTCAAAAAAGTTGGGACATTGTGTATAACATGAATAACAACAGGATGCAATGATATGCAAATCCTTTTTGACCAATAATCAGTTGAATACAGTAAAAAGACCAGATATGTATGTTAAGACTGATGAAGTTTATTGCTTTTTGTAAATATATACTCACTGGGAATTTGATACCTGCAACACAATGCAAAAAAGTTGGGACAGGGGCAACAAAAGACTGGGAAAGCAGGTACACAGGTAAAGAGGTCAATTGATAGTGATAGTAGCATAATAAAGCAACAATAAATATGTGTTCTGAGTTTGTCACGCCACAGAAACGTGCTGTTAACCACCAAAATGAATAAAAAATCTCTAAGTATATAAATTAACTTTCAAAATCATGAAAAAACGAACACTTCTCTGCTTTCAAACGCTGGGGGCATGACTGCTCTGCTGTCTCAGTGTCAAACACCACTACAACCATTCTAACATGTATAATGAGTTTATGAGAAAAAGTCCCTCCTTCCTTTACAAGGACTTTAAAGAGGCACCCTCGAAAGGCTGAGTTGTTGACAAGCAAGGATGATGCAAGGTTCACCACTTTGTGAAAACTGTGGACAAATTGTCCAACAGTTTAAGAAAATGTTTCTGACCACAAAACTGCAAACAATTTAGTGATTTCACTATATACAATCCATGATATCATTAAATGATAAATTATGCACATAGGGAACAAGGGCAAAAACCAACACTGAATGCCTGTGACCTTTGACCCCTCAGGTGTCACTGCATTAAAACTACATTAAAAATACACATAACTGTATAAAGGATACTACATGAGTTTGGGAAGACTATGGAAAACCACTGTTGGTACAGTTTGTTGCTACATCCACAAATACAAGTTAAGACTCTACCATGCAAAGACTCTACCATCCATATATCAACATTATCCAGATCACTGCCAACTTCTCTGGACTCAAGCTTATCTGAGATGGACTGATGGAAAAGGTGATATATGGGGGTTTGTTAGTGCCCATGGCCAACTGTCACATCTGTTAAGGCCCCAGGTTTTGGAGCAACATATGCTGCCATGCAGATAACATCTTTTCAGGGATGTTCCTGCCTATTTCAGCATACAATGCCAAGATACATTCTGTACTTTATGTGTTTCAATAGTGTGGCTTCATAGTAAAAGAGTTCAGGTCCTAGACTGATCTGACTGATCAAAATGTATGGTGCATTATCAAGTGCAAGATGCGACAACGGAGGTGCTGACTGTTGAGCAAGTGAAGTTGTATATCTTCTAAAGATATCTTAAAAAGTTAATGTCCTCAGTTCTCAAATGCTAACTGAGTGTTGTTAAAAGAAAAGGTGATGTAACACAGTGGTATGCCCCTGTCCCAACTTTTTTACAATGTGTTGCAGGCATCAAATTCAATATGAGTGTATATTTACCAAAAAACAATAAGGCTTATAAGTTTGAACGTTAAATATCTTGTCTTTGTACTGTATTCAATTGAATATAAGCCAAAAGGGATCTGCAAATCATTGCATTCTGTTTTTATTCACATTTTACACAATGTCACAACTTCTTTGGAATCAAGGTTGTAGCAAATAACTTTAGAAGCCGATTTTATTCATTCTATGTGTAAACCACACGTGTCATCTGTCATTTACCTCCCAGTTCTCTGCCCTGCAGAAGTTATGATAAAGGTTGTGAGCCATCGCATTAAGTAGGGCTGGGTCCTCTACCCTGCACTGGGAGAAAGTGTCCCGTACTACCCCCATCCACCAGGACTGTCCATTCAGGCCCTGAGTGATGCCATAGTTTGGGTATCTGCTGGAATAATTTCGATACGCCTGGATGAAAGCAGCTTCGACCTCCACAGGACTGAGGTTCAGGCCCACTCGCTCAGCCTCCTTGCAGTACTGCTCTCCCACAGATGCACGCACCTTCAGCAGGGTGTCCTTCACATCCCATAGCACCCAACGCAGAGGAGCACGCATTACACCTGCAGAGATGACACCATAGACACAAGACAGATTAATGTATGAGCAAGAGCTGAGAAAAGTGTTTTCTAAATGTTTCCTTGCCATGTTATTTTGAAATGATTCTTTACATGAACCAAAAATATGTCTAAAATTGTAGACTGTTCACTTTGTAGTGCACTATACTGCAACTGCCATTTTGAAACATCCAAATTTCTATTTACCAATTAATACATAGTGAAGTCAACATAATTCAAAAAAAGTAGTGTAGAATTGATTTTTCAAAGCAGACATTTAAGCACAGGTGTTACTCATAACATTAATGATGGCACTGTTCTATTCACGTGTCCCAGTAGTACATGACAGTGAGACTGAAGCAGTTAAATGGAATCCAGCCATTTAATTACTTACACCTGTGATTTTCTAGTTTGACCCCTATCACCCCCACAAAATAAAATGCTACTTTGGTTTACACGGTAAAGTCTTGCATTTCGTTATAATTACAGGCCAGGATGACTGTAGCCACAGTGAACCAGACAGCCTCGTGCTATGTTAATAGTACAGATTACCACTTGAAGGTTAATTTTAAATCCCGGCTGACGGTCATTACATCACACACATTAGAGGATACAGGTAACTAACTACGTCACTTTACCGCAAACTGTCGCCATTGTCGTCTTGGTTACGACTTCTAACCAATGTAAAGTTAAAATTAAATACCATAAGTTAAAGCTACCTGGCTACGTAGGCTACATGTCCTTGCACTAGGTTAGCTATCATCATAGTCGTCGTTTTTGCATTATCAGCTACTTGTCAGTATTTTGAAGTATCGTGTTTGAAAGCTACTCCATCAAACACGCACGTAACTACAAATGTTGTAACAGATTAAACGTTACCGCTGTCTAGTCTTCAGAACTGTCAACGGTTGTAAACAAGCTACAGTTCAGCGGGGTCGTGTCTACAAGGGAACCCTAGAGTTATTGTAGAACTCTCGCGATATTTGTAACAAATGTTTCTTCATTCTGCACGTTGAGCAAACCAATGACGTTTAATAGTGTGGCGGTGGTGTGGTTAAGAGCTTCTTAGGTTTAGAGACAGAAGTCACTTTGTTAACTTTTCAGAGTAAAGATCATGGTTTGGTTTAATATGATCACTCTCGCGAGATCTTTCGCGGATCTGGGGTTCCTTTTAGACACGACCCACGACCCGTCTTCCGTCTGTTTCTTTTTCTTCTTCGCTGGGTAGTATTAGGGCAGCTGTTGCCATCTTCTGGGGTTTTAGCTCCTTCGACGTACAGTCCTCTGTACAATCTTTCTAACAACACTCCCGAAAATTGATCAACTATCTGCTGCCTCACATATTTCTAACCACATATAATCCTACTATTGTTTTTTATTATGGTGTCTACTAACATCATCATCTTCATTGTTTTTACATACGACTTGTCGTGGCCTGTTACACATCCAATTCAGCAGGGGGCAGTATATTCGGAAAGCAGTTGCCAAAACCTCAACTGCCAGACATGTACGCATGCGCAAATGATCACATGCGTTAAAGTCAAGCGCAGCAGAAGTAGCCCATGTTTTAGAAAACAAGCAACTATTACTACAACAGATGTAAACTAATGATTTTTTTCAAATAAGAAATCGGGATGTTACTAACATAATGTCGACTGCAGCTATTCGTATGTTTCGGAGGTTAGAGGGTCTGTTTTGTGTTTACAAACCCTCTGGTGTCCACTGGAAACTCGCACGGGACAGCATCGAGACTAATCTTCTGAAAGGTAAAGATAATAAATCCTTAAAACCTTATCCTGTGGTCCATCGAATTCTCTCGAAGTTAGATATCCATGTCTGCTGACAGTGTGTCATGATATGTGCAGATCAACGTTTAAGCCAGAATTGCCTTTAACCTTGGACTCCAAATAAATCACTGTATCCTATATGTGTCACTTTGTAGGTTTAAATGCTACACCGTCCCAGCCACTTCCTCAGGAGGTCCGCTTTTTGGCACACCCAGCAGGCATTGAGACTGAAGCACCCAAGGGACTCACACTGTCTGCAGTCACTGTGCCAGCGCTGTCCAAGCATCCTCTGGGTAAGTGTGTCCACCTCACAACATATAGCTTCATCTCCTGAGTCACCTGCTTATTATTCATATACTGTATATCACCAGTGGTTCACAAAAACTTTTATCATGGTGCTCTTGAGTAAAAGTTTTCTTTCATATCCTTAAAAGGCTTGTGTAATGTAATCTACTCTGAGGACAGATTTAAATAATGATGTTTGGTTATTGTAGTGCTCTTAAAATTATTGGCTATGTATATGTGTATAATTAATTCCATTTGAAACTTATACAAAGTGCCCAACACCAGTGGGTTTACAAGACACTAAAAGCACAGTTCATTATGTTTCTTTATTGAAGCTTGACAAATAAAATCTGCTGCAAAAAACTTCCCATCCTAAGCCAAAACTTGAGTTCTTATTAATCATCCAGCCTGAAGAGATCAACATTAACAGAGGACATTTAAGTAAAAAGTACATCATATATTCATGTAAGGGATAATGTACAGTGAGCAGGTCAATATTGAGAAATAAATCCCAACAGGATGATGCAGGACGCAGAATATATTTGGGACACATTTATGTGACACAAAATATCAATTTCAAAGTGATTTTATGGCTTTATTTCACAATAGTGAACCACTCACTGTACCTTATCCTGATTGTTACATGGTTATGTAACCAGAAAAATCAATAATTTGACACACAATATCAAATTTTAAAAGACTGTAGTGATTCATCAATGATTTTATTGTTCCTCCAGTCTATGATCAGAACTGTTTCCATAGCAACAATCTGTACCTCATCTTCAACAATCTGCTATACAGAAATAACAGACCTTTGAAGGCGTCAGTTGACCAATCATAATCAAGTATTTAGCAAAGCCATGTAATAAAATTGATTAGACTTCTGCGCCTCCTCTTGGCTCTGTTTTCAGGCATTAGAAAATCAAGCTTGTAACGGGAGACTTTGGCCAATCACAGGTCTCATTCCCAAAATGTCAGGTATTTGATGACTTGGGAATGACACTCAACAAAATACTATAATTGTCCAGAATTGTTTACGGCACCTTTTAATAAATTACAGTTTATGGACTCAAAAAACTTTCTATCGAGTGGAAACCTGGTATCTCTATGTTTTGTCATTTTTATGTATTTCATAAATGAATGATATTGGTCACCCTTTAAATGTCTGTGTGTGGGTTCTTACAAATAATTAACCAACAAAAAGTATTAAAAAGAGTTATCAACTTTGAAGATGCAGTGTTAAATTATTTTATGAACAAAGTTTTTTTAAATTTCCTGTAAAGTAACCGTTTTGGACATGCAAGGTTTCCACCCGACAGCGACAGCATGTTTCTGTTGTGAAAATGAAATGAAAGTTAAACTTTTTCCAAACTCCATCCATGTTACTCTAGAGTCTAGTGTAACACTAGAGAAAATAATAAATAATTTAGCAAAACAAGTAGTGTTGCTAAATTATTTACTTTCATAGACTATTCGACCTGTTATATCAGGTTAAACTATTGAATCTTTATTACTGTAATACTATTAGTAGCTCCCGTCTTTGACAAAACAAAATGTCTGCTCTCAAAAAGTTTAACTTGGCTTTCACTACACATTTTCCTCCCTAGTCATGTTAAAATACGTAAATTATAAATTAAGTGATTGCAGAAGTAAGAGAATGATGTTTGTGCACATTAAAGACTGTATATGAGTGATTAAACTGTATATTTTTCTTTGTGTTTTAGTGACTGGACCTGAATTCCAGCATGTTAGAGTTGGAGTGGGACATCGCCTGGATGCATCCTCCTCTGGTGTTCTTGGTATGATTGATTATTATGAGCTGATCACACGAGAAAACCCATTTGTTTCAGACCATGTTACATTTAATTTTACACCTTTTTTTAAACTTCAGTTCTTGCTGTTGGGAACGGAAACAGGGCCCTGAATGATCTCTACAGAACACGAGTCACGAGGGTAATTCATCACTTCTGCTAGTTTGACATCAGATGTACAAAGATTTGATGAAGAGACAATATACACAGGTTTGATGGTGTTTGATATGTTTCAGGATTACACGCTGGAGGGTGAATTTGGGACTGCAACAGATGATTTCTCTCACACAGGCAGAGTTGTGGAAAGGTCCACCTATGGTAGGATACCTCTTCTTCCTGTATGTGTTCAGTTTCATCAGTTTACTCTCTTGATAACGGGTCATTATATTTGAGAAGTAGCGTTATATCTAAACCAGCTTGATGCCTTTAATTGAAATAAATGGTTACACAGCTCAGCAAATACAATAATACCATCTTAAAGCCATTCACTCTAATACTGTAACTGATAATTTCATTGTTTGATTTCATATTCATCAGTTGGTATCTGTCTACCATACTAGTATTTGTAACGAAGTCTGTCACAATAATTATGTTACTGATGTATTGTACATGTTTATGGGCATGTTTGTAAACACATTTTAACTAAGATAAACAGCAGGGTTTTCCCTACCATTATTAGTCCTGAGCCAATTGCCTAAGCTTGTTTTTTTGTTTTGTTTTCAATTACAGTTTTTTTAAGGATATTTGAATATTTTTTATTTCAATGTCTGAATATTCTTAAGAATTAAAAGTTCATCACACATGGATGTACTTGCATTATTATGTTATTATATTATCATTAAATCTGTGGCATAAATGGTCTTAAAATGACAATAATATGGTTTGTTGACATTATTTATTGGGACAGTATATCATATCTTTGCCTTTGTACCAGACACATCATGTATTAATCACTGGCCAAATAAATCTCACTGCATCAATCGTTATGCTTTTGACTGTATCTGAATCTAAAGTATTGTTGTTTTTTCATCAGGTCACATCACTCAGGATAAGCTGGACAAAGTCCTGGCGATGCTGCAGGGAGCCAATCAGAAGGCCCTGTTAATGTACGCCAACAGCATTTAATATTCATTACTTCTCTATTTACATAATATTGACACATTTTACACTTAAGTTACTCCTTATTAGACAGTTTTTCTCTGTGCTCTGTAGTTTTGAATAAGACCCACTCTACATATAACACGTCAGTGCTTCCAGCAGGGTCACAGTAAAGTGCTAAATGATTATTTTTAGTGCAGATGTTTTTTTGTTTTTTTTAAAACAGGTATTCCAACGTAGACATGCGTTCACAGGAAGCCTATGAGTTGGCCGCACAAGGTTTACTGGGCCCTGAAGGGAAATCACAGCCTATCTTGACAGGCTTGCGTTGCATTCACTTCCAGCCTCCCAACTTCACTTTAGGTAAATAATCTTCAGCTGAAGGAAAGCTCATTTAAAATATGAGGACTTTCAGGATACTTACAGCTCTTATTCGATATTTTTTTCTCTCTTCTTACAGAGGTGCAGTGTCTGAATGAAACTCAGAAATATCTGCGCAAAGTTGTGCATGAGATTGGACTGGAGCTGCGCAGCACAGCAGTGTGTAAAGGAGTGAGACGGACCAGAGACGGACCCTTCACCCTGCAGGATGCCCTGACACGCCACCACTGGACTGCTTCTGATGTCATGCGGGCCATCAGACAATACCACTCCTCCAAAAAAAATAGAAAATATCCCCACACACAGATGAAGGACTCGGTATTACAACCACCGGAAGAGAATACAACAACAGCCAACCAACAAAATGAAACCAGTGACGAAGCAGCAGCAGAAGCAGCGGTCGGTGGAGTTAAATAACTCGTTGCTGTGACAAGCAGTCAATACAAGTCACTCTGGTAGGTGATCCCAGACATTTTACAATAAATACATCTGCTCTACAGTGAACAGAGAAGCAAAACTTTCAAATTGGACACAATTCATTCTGGTTTTGTTTAATGTGCAAACTTCTCTCCATCTACAAAAACACTTCCTGTATCTCATATGAATGTTCCAAGGTTTTCACCTTTATTAAACGTCGTGCAGGTAATACTAACTTATTCTCCAAATCTGTATATGAATGTGGTTTATTTTTATTTTGAAATAAATTAAAACATTTTTTAAGAATTCTGTTGTTTGGTTGTACTACCAGTTGAAATTTTGAGCATATTTTAGGGTCTATAAACTAGAGATGAAACAGTGCGTTTGGACAAGATGTTTGGTGCCATGTGTAGAGGCTTTTGTGTGACAAATGACTTTAAATCAACACTCTTGAAGGTCTGTAGATGAGACGATGCACTTACACAAATACTCCCCCATGTGGCAAAAGGTTAAAGCTACTTCTATATCAGTTACTTATCTGGCATTGTTTTGTGGTAACGTATAGACCAGGCCAATTTGACTACTTTTTTAGATGGTCCAGATTTGAAAAAAGTAAAGTGCCAAGGTGCCGGATGTTTACATGTCTGACCTGTAAAGTTAGGCATTTAAATGTGTAAAACAGTACCCCTTTTAATGTTTTTCTACCTTTTATTTGTTTTTACGATCAGAAAAGAAACCATATAGCAAAGTACAGTTAAAAAAAAAGAAAGGAAAAAAAAGCGCCTTTATAATTCTAGATTAGAAGTAATTTGTTTTAATGAACACAATGTTGCATTTAGTTTGACTCTCTAAATTCCCTCTGCTTAAACAGCCTGAGTTAAAACTTTTTAAAATAATAATAATGATAACCAGTGTCTTTGTTCTTAACAACAGACACAACTAATGAATGGACTAATTACCCCACTAATAAATATATGATCTTTTAATAAAACAATGTAAACACCCATAAACTTAGAATGTTAGCAGGTTATTTAATTAAAATCACAATAATATACTTGTTTTCATATCTATAAATGATCAAAAGGCTGGATTACAGACTCAAACAATTTGGCCAGGTTTTCTGATGTCTGATGTTTAACAGAGTTACAATGTTTACATGTTCCAGTCTAAAACTGAATTATCTAAATAACTTTGGACTAGAGGAATAATTCTCTCAGTAAATTATAGCCAGTGAAGTCGGAGCCAAATCACTAATATCTGATTTGATGTCCCCTGATGATGTTGGAAGATGCTGTCTCAGTGTTTCTGTTTCCCACAAAAGCTCCTTTGGGATGTTATGAGGTTACTGCAGTGGTGCCATTGTTGTCATGCTCTTCATACCAGTGAAGGACTTGTTGTTCCAGTGGGAACACTGTTGTCTTTGTCAGTCTGGAAACACACAACTTCCACAAGGACACAAATGAACTTCAACATCACGCAGTTGTTGTTCTGGAGGTTTATTAAGTAGGAGACATGACATTAGAGAAATCTGATTAAATGCATTCAGTGAGACAAGTTTTAGAGAAGTGCACAGAAAAATAATAAACAAAAACTATTTGAGATGTGTATCTAAAGCGTGTTAAGTATTTTACTACCTCTGTCTTTAATTATAGAGGCATGAAATTTATTTACGATGATCTGGCCGACTAGGCTGCTGTGTCACAACCTTAAGTAGGACAAGAGTGCCAGCATTGTTTATTTAGAACAGATGGTAAATATACAAAATCATAATACACTTAATATAATTATTGAATAACACTATGTACATAACAGCTATTTAAAGATGTTATTGTTCCCAGGCATATTGCACAAGTTGAAATGTACTAGAACACAGGGCTGCAACTAATGATTATTTTCATTGTTTTTTTTGTTTTTTTTCAATTAGTTGTTTTGTCTATAAAATGGTGAAAAATGTAAATCATTGATTCCCAAAGCCCAAGATGACGTCCTCAAATGTCCTATTTTGTTCATAAACCACAGATATTCAGTTTACTGCCTTGGAGGAGTAAAGAAGCCAGAAAATACTCACATTTAAGAAGCTGGTATCAGACAGTTTTGACTTTTTTTCTCTTTAAAAATTACTCAAACTGACTATCAAAATAGTTAGCAATTCATTAAATAATTGACAACTAATTGATTAATCACTGCAGCTCTTCTTTGATAAAATTATATTTATTATGTAAATATACTCCAAATTTAGTAGAGCCTTGTTAATATCAGTTTGGTACCATGTAACTTCTATGAGGTAAGTAAGCATAAATTAAGCATGTATAAATTAAGCAAGTATAAACACGTGGAACATGGAAACTGTTTTCTCTTTTTTAACATGAGAGATTTTTTTCTGAACTGAAAGTGCTAAAGTAATAAAACATTAGGCTATGTTTACACATCACCTTTAACATGAAACCGTAAATGCTAACTTCACTGGCCTCCATATTCACTTACGTATGACAGCGTGCTGTGTGTTATTGTTCTCCTGTGCATGTGGGTCAATTTGGGGCTGTTACCAGTTCACACTTGAATCTGGTTTTGGTCACATTTGTGAACAGCCAAACAATACATGTAATAAATGTGAATTTTGAAGTGTAAAACGTAGCCTTAGTTTCTCAGTGAGATTAGTTAAGACATCCTTAAATGGAAATACATCAGTCTGGGACAAGACTCTACAAATATTGACTTCATGTCATTTGAACTTGCACAGGAGGAGAAAAGCACTCATATATCTGAAGAAAAATCATTAGTAAGATAAAACACAGTGCAAAATACTTTTAAAAATCCATTATTCATTATGTGATATTGATTTCCTTGATCACTTCCAACTGAGATCGCCTCTAAAGAAAGCCTACACCAGCTATACAGTAATAATAATATATAATAATATATATATCAATGCTCAATACTACTCAATAATTACTCTTCAATGGTTCTCTTTAATGTCCTTAAAGTTAATAAATATAAATGAATGTAAAGCTTGTTCTGAATAATAAACCAGTTAAATGTGTTTGTGAAAATGAATTGAACCTATATAAATCTGCCTGAATGAATGCAATTTGTAATAAAAATGGATTATAAGAACCAATTATGGTTTTAGTTGTGATGTACAAACAAACAGTTTGACACACATGGTGTTCAGCAACATCCTGATGATTTCTTCTGTTGGGGCTCTTTGTGTAACACCATGGTTTCCTCTCGTGTGTCAACTTTTTGACTCAACATCCTGGCGAAAACACAACAACAATACAATCGGTCAACGGCAAGAATATTAAAGGACATGATTGCAATACATCATATGTTTGTGACAGACGGCACAAGATAAAAGGAAAGTCAGTGATAGAAGTGAAATGTGTTACCTGGCCACAGTTTCCAAAGACTGAATCACATTTTCACCTGTGGCAGCGCTGCACTCCATGAATTCAAAGTTGTACTCCTGTGGAGGAGAAACTGTGTGTGAGTGTTTGATTATCAGAACTCTTTTATTATATTCAGGCATCACCAGATTGTGCGAGAGGATGTAATGCCCACAGATCCATACCTTTGCAAGAATTTCCCCCTCCTGAGTTTTAACCTGCCGTTTTGCACAGTCACTTTTATTCCCAACAAGTAAAATAGTCACGTTTTCTGCAGCCCCTTCCTGCAAAACATTGATTAGTATGATTATTGTTTGGGTCATCATTCAAACATCTTTCTACAGACCAATCTAACAATTAAGTCCCATTTAAATCCTAGTTTTATTCTGTTTGCTCTCAAATAAATAACACAGACAAAAATGATTTGAACGCAGAGTATTGTTGATACATACTTGACATTTAAGTATAGTACATAGATACCATCAAAGTAGATGTTATTTGCAGTCACTGTCAGAGGTCAGTGCTCAGTAGGAATACCAGTGTGTGTTGAAATGTTCCACTACTTACATGAAAAAGTTCTGAATTCAAAATGTTACTTTCAGTAAAAGTACAAAAACATTAAACTTAAATACTTTTAGGCTACTGAGCCTCTTGTGTCTCGAGCAGCAGCATCAGACACCTGATCAGGTTTGTTTGTTGTTTGACTTGTTTACTTATTGTTTGACCAACTATTTCCTAACTTAAACAACATTTTTTCTAAACTAATACAGTGTCAGTTATTAGTAAAGTTATCCATAATACTTAATGTATGTCTGCTTTGTGTTATGACATTAAATTGTGATCTGTTGTGAAGTTTCATGTAAAACAGTGCTGCATTGGTATTAAAAAATTATATATGATATACATTTCAACAAAAAACAGTAATTACACATATGTATAAGCACACTGTTGCAACTTTACAGCATATTTGGCCTTATTTGACAATCTATAGTTTCAACATCTGTAAAAATGATAAGTGCAACATACCTGAATACAGTTTGCCCAGTAGCTGACTGCAGCAAAGCTCTGAGAGGAAGTGATGTCATACATCAAGAGAAATGCCTGGGCTTTATGGAAAATCTGCCGTGTGATGCTGTGAAACCTTTGATGGAAAATAAAGAATGTAATCAGAGATTTGACTTTACACAACATGACAACATAATAACTTCTCTCACAGCCGTTCAAAAGTGAACATCACAAATCTGTGTTGTAAAATGGTGAGAAACTCTTTGCCCTGACTAAACGCCCTCAAAGGTGGAATGTGTGCCTAAAATAGTCCAATGGTTAGTACTGGTTAGTTGAGTTTGTCCCTCAAAGGCTTTTTCAAGAGACACTTTCAATCTTTCAACACCATGACTGCACAATCATCTATACAATGAAGTGGAGTGAATTATTACTTTTTAAATACATAAAGTTAATGTCAAACGTCTGCATATGTGATGCACTTTTATTTGCATTTGGGGCTGAGTTTCCTCCTGTACAAGCAAGAGCACAAGCAAAAGAACAAATGAAGCTGTAACAACAACAAAAAGTACTTAAGTACTTTAAACTGGACTAAAAAGAACCAAAAGTGACAGAAAGTAACAATTACTTAACAAACCAATTTTGTCATGCATATCCATGAAGACTCGAGACCAGAAAAAGTCCAACTCCTTTATTGATCTCCGTGTGAAACGTAAGAAAATAATGGGAACCAAAATTCTTGAAAAATATGTCCCCAGTTTTTCAGATTAAATCTGAAACTATATCTGCTTGTAACAAAAAAGATGTGTGTAAATCTCAGTGTTGACATTAAGGAGGCTCTCTAAGTAAACTCAATGGGGTCATTACTGAGCATCTGAACTGCACACTTCAACAGCCTTTTTAGCACGTATTTCAACCACACTGGTCTAAATATGTCAATATGCAACACGTGGCGTGAACACAGAGACATCTACACACTGCATGTTGCATGTTAGGCTGGGAACAAAAATCTGGTCTTCTAATTCCAGCGTACAAAACATTACTGAGTTGTGCCAAACCAGTTCTGAAACAGGTTACAATGTAGCCTGGAGTAGACATCTGAACACTAAGAGTGTTTTGAGTAACATGTTCAGGGTGGCTGCAGCCTGTGGTATCTCATATTTACAATATCTTTGACTGTCTACAATATCAAGTACATAGAGGATGTCAGTTATGTAACCATCATCACACAAGCTCATCAGAAGTCTTGGCTGACTGCCGAGGTGTATGTACTGCTGGGGGACACAGGATGTTGTCTTCAGATTGGGTGACAAGGAAGCCCTCCGGACAAAGAGACAAGCTGTTCTGGGACACCACCACAGAGGCAAAGTGCATGTATACACAGGAGCTCCAGCCCCACTTCCAGGAATAAAAACACACGTGATGCATGTGGCACAACATTTAGGCCGTCATAAACCACAAAATAACACCCTGTACCTTGATGATGACTTCTACAAATGATTACATACTGTTCCTACCCAAAGCAGACATCGGAACGACCCACATAAGGCTGCTGGACCAGACGGGGCACCTTGTCATACGGCCAGGGACTAATCTAGTCAGAATTTAGATGTCCTTGCAGACATCATCAGCTTGTGGCCTTCATTATCATCATCCAAAAGCCAAAAACGTGGTTGTGTATCAACAACAACCAGCCTGAAGCAGCAGCACCAGACATCATGAAGTGCTGCTTGTCATGAGGCGCACAAAGACGTGTAGACGGTTATGTATGATTTACAGGCTGAACCTGATGCACTAATTGCTTTGTTTGGTTATTACAAAGTTTCTCTTGCACTGCTACATGCTATACCTCGACCCTTATGCTCAGCATTTTAGTTGTAAAGAGGATAATTCTTCAGGAATGAAAGCCTACCAGCACTCCTTGTTTCTCCAGATGGTTTGGAGAATTAGTCTCAGGGATACATCTTGACATGCTTTGAAGCAACACACATGGTTTTCATGAAAAAATCTGAGAGTACCCTGTTGTTAGCTGAAATCCCTACAGTGTGATATGCAGTTGTGCTATTTCTTGCCATGTTTTATACTTTTCTTTTTTTTTACTGAGAGGCTGATATAGGCTGAAAAATTGTTGTATTTATCTGTTTAACATTTATTCAATGTGATTATTCGTTTAAGTCAATGAGGATGAGATTCCTGTATTCTGCTACTACAATTTAAGTGAATGATAGTCTGTTGCTGTTTTTGAACGTGGGGTGTGTATGTTTGTTTGTTTGCAGATGTTATTCTTTCTGTTTGAGTGACAAAAATTAAACATAACGATAAAAATATCTATCCAGTTAGAAAGCGGTAGAATGCATAAATATTGGCTGAACTTTTTACAATGAGGTGAGATGACATGTGAGAGATAACCTGAATTCTAGGGTTGGCAGCTGTTGAGTACCCTATGCTTTGATCACATCATATTATAACCCCAATTCCAAAAAAGTAGGGACATTGTGTAAAACATAAATAAATACCAGAATGCGATGATTTGCAAAAACTTTTTGACCTATATTCAACTGAATACAGAACAAAGACAAGATATGTAATTGTTCAAACTGATTGGGGGGTAAATATACATTCATTCTGAATTTGATGCCTGCAACATGTTCCAAAAAACCTGCGACAGGAGCATATTTACCACTGTGATACATCACCTTTTCTTTTGACAAGACTCATTAAGTATTTGGGAACTGAGGAAAGTAATTGTCAAAGTTCTTTAAGTATTTCTTGTTCTTCTTTGATCTATGACTTCAGGTGCTCAACAGTTCGGGGTCTCTGTTGTCATACTTAATGCTTTATCACACATTGTAAAATGTCACTGAATGGCACTGACACAAGCAGGGATGTCTCTGAAAAAGACCTTGTCTGAATGGCAGTATATGTTGCTCCAAAACCTGTATGTACCTTTCAGTATTAATGGAGCCTTCACAGATGTGATAATTAGCCATGATGCCATGGGCACTAAAACACCCCCACGCCATCACAGTTGCGGACTTTTGAATCTGAAATCTGAAACGTGGACTCGTCAGACCACAGCACACTTTTCTACTTTGTGTCAGTCCATCTCAGATGAGCTCGGGCCCAGAGGAGTCTATTTCATTTATGTTTTACACAATGTCCCAACTTTTTTTGGAATTGGGGTTGTACAATGCCCATTGTATCTGTGATGTCAAATTTCCTTGCGATTCTCTTTCATAAACCTGAAGAGGAAAACAGACTCTGAAAATCGTAAGATAACTAGGATCAGTCATATTTATTCTCTTCAATACAACTTGCTTTCCCCAATAGTTCATATGTTTAATTTTATATTCGGCATGTGTCTCAATAATGTATGGTGAACTTACCTTTCTTGACCTGCTGTATCCCACAACTGAAGCACCACAGGTTTTCCATCCACTACTACAGTCCACATGCAGGAATCAAGTCCTACAAAATGTATTTATGTTACATTATTCTGTATATTTTCACACATTTATGGTGATATAGTGGGATATAGATCAGGATCTTACCGACAGAGGCAGGTAAATCTAAAGAAAACTTCCCACTTTGAGCTCTTTTCATGAAGGAGGTTTTGCCCACACTGCTGTCTCCAACCATCATCACGTTGTAACGCTTTGATGTAAGAGATGATCCTCCGGAGCTACCTGCTGAAATAAACACAAGAACACTTTATGGTCACACACTATATTTCTATTCCTCAGTATTTAACTTGCGCTCATTATCACAATCAGCTACATTCTGCTGTGTGTAAGTATTAATGCTCTTTTTACCCAGAGAAAGCGTCTTTTGACTCTCTTTACCCAGGTGGATTTCAACATTAGGTTGTTGAACTGGAGTCACTTGTTCAGGCGTCTTCGCACTGTGGAACAGACAACCAAACATACTTAAAGAAAAACACACAACATATACAGCGCTCATAGACCAAAAGATACTCACACTCAAAATTCTGTGAGTTTTTACTTCAGTCATCCGTATTCTTCGCTAAATGCTGGCATTTCTTTAAGAAATGAATCTGCTAAACTGTACAGAATATAATCATAGGTTTGTATTTCAAGAAGAGATTTTTAAAAAACTACATTAAAGAAAATATATTTGAGTCTGTCATTTGGTGTGTGCTATACATTAGGAGTTGACGATTATTGGCCTGTCCAAGTACTCTGATATTCATCATTTTTATAATTATAAAAACTTATTTTAAAATATGATTGCTGATTAAATGAATTCATTTAAACATGTGTTTCTTAGGCTCTGATGCAGCTGCATCTCTCTGTCTGTAGTAGAGTTTCAATGATTTATCGCACAAAAGAAAATTAATTGCTAGAAATGTCAAACATTTGCTAGCTTCTTAAATGTAAGGATTACTTAAATGTAAGGCTGCTTCTCTTTGTCATTTATGATGGTAAACAAAGAGACTGAATAGTTTTGGACTTCTAGTTGGACAAAACCTTTTCATATATTTTTACATTTTAAAGACTAAGCTAATCGTGAAAAAAATCACAATTGATAAATAATGAAAATAATCGTAAAATGCAGCCCTAATCTGTAGTCACCACTTTGTAGTCTTGTGCAGCGTCTCGCCCACGCTGTTCTCTGATTGCACCATCAGTGGCGGCTACTTCACTACAGACAGGCAAAGAGGAACACATTCACAGACTGGAGCTGCTTCAGTGAGTGAATAGACGTTTGAAAAGGATGGCAGCAGATGCAGAATAGTTGGAATAAAAATCACAATCTTATGATCTGTTTCTATTTCTAGCATGCCCAGTTTTTCAGTGACACCACTGGAGATGCACAGAGTTATAGCCACAGAATTGAGAAGAGCAGAAGCTGTCAGACTGGAGAGCAGACTGAACTCTGCTTTCTACACCACAATCTGGTGCTGAACTGGGACTACAAATGAGAACTACAAATTTAAGTTTTATTTATTTTTACTTTATAAAACCTTGTTTTATTTATTATTAATTTTAATTAATTTAATTAAGTTAGGTTAATTTTAGAAATTACTGCTGGATTCCCTGCACTTTGAAAAAATGTTGAAAACAGCATTTAATTAAATATATGCTTAAAGGCATTTAAGCTTTTAAGTTTTGTGTTCGTGCTATTCTACTTAAATTTTGACACTAAGATTTTTTATCTTTACTGCAAATGTATATTGGCTCCAGGTTTTCAGTCTCCTTTATTATTAATAATCAGTATCAGCATCTGCCCTGAAAAAACAAAACAAAAAACATATTGTTGGGCTCTTACTGTATATCTCAGAAGAATTTGTATCATCAGTTTAAATTCAAGTAGAGTACAGAGATCTCATCTTTATTGACTTCAATGAATAATCACATTGAATAAATTTTGGAATTCTTATTGTGATTTATAGCATTAATAGTTAGAAAAAGAAGGTCATGGTCAAGGTTGCTGCCATTGTCTCCAAAAAGAGAAAACTGTCTTGTATTATAGGAACTGCTGCAAAAAACTACACATGGCACATGTAGGAAGCACCGTTAAAAATACAAGTATTCCTAAAACATACCTCCCCCACTCCAGGAAAAGCACACCTTATAAAACCTATTGTAATAATTTACATGCATACAAACATCTCACTTAAAATGCCTTCAACCACAAACACAATAAGAACCACCTACAGTTTCCTCACTGCACCTTCCCCTTTTTTCTGCCCTTCACCAGAAGCCTATTAAAAAGTTAAAGACTCATACAGGGACAAATTACTGTTTGTAACAACTGTGCTTGCATCTCATGTTGTAAGATGTTTACTGAGCACCAGAATAACTCTGCTGCAACCACACCATCCATCATATTCATCTCTCCTGTCTGGCCAGCAGTGAACTCACCACAGGCTGCTAATCAGCCTGTTAAGAAGCTGGATAACAAACCAACAATGTCACTGACATTCTGGCAGGGGGAAAAAACCCTGTTTATACGTTGTACATACTGTGTTTACTATACTATGTGCATGAGGATTAGAGTAGATGTAAGGATTATATGAGTCAGAAGCTTAGCAGCTTGGTTGAGTCACACGGATGAGTGGCAAACCGTCTTTAGCAGTTCAATTGATAGTTTCATTTTGAACCGACATCAGAAGTCTTTGTCACACGTTATATTTTTCAGATAAGATAAACAAACTGATGCAGAATTGTTGGTGCAATATAGCAATGACAGTCTAACAAACACTGTAATCTGTCTAAAATCTACGTGGAGGATAGGCAAGTAGAAGTCTGTCTGAGAGACTGCGACATAACTCTTGATATAATCATTGTTTACTGATTCTGATTAGCAGTTACACATGAAATTACATCTCCAGCTCCTTCAGAATGCTGCAGCCAGAATTCTAACTGGTACTTAATGCAGAGACCATATCACTCAACTCAGTCGGTACCAGAGAGGTTTAGAATTGATTTTAAGATTGTACTGATTACTTTTAGAGCACTAAAAGGTCTAGCACTTATAGCTAATTTGCTGAACACAGCCTCAGATCCCCAGGCAAGGCTCTTTTGGTTGGTCCACAGTCCAGTTTTCAATTGTTGCTTTTTGGGGTTTACTGTTTTTAAAGCACTTTGTGAACACCGTTTAGAAGAAAAGTGTTCCAATTAGGCTAATTAATTAAGTGGACAGCCTTGGAGGCCACAGAGTTGAACCTCAGTGTCAAAACTTACCTCACAGGCTTCGGAAGCTCTCCTGCATTTGAGGTGCTGATGTTGGATGATGGTTTCTTGTCACCTTCATCAACCTGCACAGACGAAAACATCTCAATCATGAGGTGGCGCTAGAGGAGATTCTACTTCGATTGCAGATTACATCTTCATTCTATGACATTTTGATAAGCAGCATGCATATTGTTTCCTTTTTGGTTTGCCAAATGATAAAAGGATCATCTTCATTTGTTTTATACTAAGCTCTTGAAAGTCAACAATTGCAGATCTACACTTTGTGTTTGACAGGTTTCCCAGGAATAATCCTCTGACACACAGAAAGTGAGGTGTTTACTTTGTATTATATGAGGATATTATCAGATTTTCAGGAATTTGTACTGTTTGTACTCCCACTGATATGTGATGTAACAACAGTGTAATACTGCAACCACAAAAATACAACACTTAAAGGGAAAGTAATAGGGCTTTTGTATACATCCCAGTGCATGGAAATAGGCTATTATCATATTATAAAATGCATGTGCATTACAAGAAAATCATTTGTGCAAAGGGACAACACTGCATGACATCTTTTGCCATAGCTTCTTGACTGATTGTCATTTAGGCCATGTAAGTGAATAAAAGAGAAAAATACACATCACCATCAAGTCAGATAATTGTACATGTTCTCCTTTTCACCATATGAAACATGTAGTGTAAGCCGCATGTTCCTCATTTTGGTTCCTTGTGTCATTTTGTTCTTCTTGCAACAAACACTTGATGTGCAAGAGAATTTCATGCAAATGGGAAGTACAGCACACAGTATGAAATGACATTAAAAACTGTCCTATAATAACCATCCACATCAGGCTAAAAGGCACCAAAATATAGTAAAGCTGCACAATATTTAAAAAGTTCACTAAGGACTAGTCATAACAAATCTGTTCATAAGTACATGTACAATGTGAAATAATCATAATCGGAGATTCCCACTAGAACAAAGAATCTACACAAAAAAAAATCTACTCTTTGCTGCTTACCTCTGATCTTCTGTCCAGACCCAAAGATTCTTCCTCAGTTGTCTTGATGGCACTTTCCTCTGTGACACTTCTGACATCTCTCCCATTTTGTGTATCTGTTATTATGTCCTTTCCTCTAGTCTGGTTTTCATCGTTTTGGTGTACACGTGACTTCCGGTGAGATCCCATTTTTCTTCTTCTCCCACCAGCAATTTCTGACATCACATCATGTTTGGGAGAAGTGGATGGTATTGCAGACACATAGCTGGGAGTTAGCTGATGCTCCATTTCTTCTAGTTGGCCTTGAGAAGCAGGACTTTCTTCAAATGTCTGGTGAGACGGAGGATTGAAGTGAGACTCGCCAGTGTGACTGTACTCCACTGTTTCAAATACTTTTTCTTTTCTTTGCTCAGAGTCACCGTCTTTGTCCTCTGTGTGAAGTTGTGGCTCTTCTTTTTCTTTGATGCTTGGGAAACTTGCGGTCTTTACATCTCCAACTTTTGTTGCAGCTTCTGTTGCCTCATTATCCACCTGCTGCTTTTGATGCAAGTCTTCCTCTTTTCTTCGTGATCCAAGACTCCTCCGGGAGGAGCCCATCTTTCTTCTTCTGTTGGGCGAATTTAAATTGGGACTTACATTTCCCATCTCGAGATTTTTACTGTGAGCTTCTTCATTCATGGAGGTCAGCTCTTGCGTACTAGCCTGGGCATCTTTTTGCTCTTCCACAGCTCCTCCTCTGGGTATAGATTTCACTATTTCCAAATCAGCCACAGCCACAACTGATGCCTCTGCTGATTTCAAAGCTTGGTCCTGTGTTACATTTGCCCTCTCTGGTCTGTCTTCATCATTTTGCACATAGGTTATATCAACTTGTGATGGCTCAACGTTAATATTCTTCTCCATATCCCTCATATCAGTTACCTGAACAAACTTAACACCATCAACATCTTCATTGTGGGAGGCAGGTGGCCCAGGGAGGAGAGCTGTCAAATCACCTATGTCTGATGTCAAATGGCTCTGTATATTGTGCAGGTCAGATGATTTCACATTTTCATTCTGCAATACCTCTGCAGTTACAGTCATTGGTAACTCCTCCACTGCCTCCATTTTGTCAATTTTATTCATGTCAGCGTCCATGTTAAAGTCACTTTCTTTCATTTCATCTTCATTGTCCTTTCTTTCCTCTGGTATCCTCTTGAGTTGAATCCGGCGAGTAGAGCCCATCTTTCTCCTCTTCTGTTTGAATTTTTCTGGCAAATTTTCACTGTCGTCTAAATCAGTTTTTTCTTGCATCACTGCTGTAGATATTCCACTTTCCTCATGCACATCCACAGCTGGCTCTGGTCTGAAGTTTTCCCCGAGACGAATGTCAGATGGAGCCAAAGCATCTGTTTTGTTGTGTGCAGCAGAAAATGGTTCAGCATGTGTGATCTCCACTGCAGGATCTTCAGATTTTTCTCCAGCTTCATCCTGTCCAAAAATCTGTACATTCATTGAACACTCCGCTCCTGTATCATAGTCTTTGATCTTGACATCTCCTACAGTTTCTATTGCATCATTCGTCTGTTGCATAGTAATTTCTTGTCGCAGTGAGTCTTTGTCACAAGATAAAGCGTCTGTACTTTGGACCTCATGAGCATCTTCTTGTGCAAGAAGTTCAGAAATGACTGACTTGGTGGTGGCTTTGTCATCGTGATATGGGTTTGTCTGTATGTCTGAATCATCTTCTGGTGATTGTATCATGTCCATTTTAACTGTGTCATGTCCTGTTAGATGACTGAAATTCTCAGGCTCTTTTATGATATTATTTTCTTCCTTATCGATATCCTTATTGGATGTGATAGAATCATCTTTACCTGGGCTGGAAGTAATGTCTGACTTCACAATTGTATTTCCATCTTCCTCTGGCACGTTTTCTGTGTCTTCTTCATTTATAGTTGATCTCTTTTTTCTTGTTTTCAGAGATGGTTTCAGGTCTAGGTCGGTTTGCATTTTTAATTCTTCCTGCTTCATTGTCTCTATTGCTAATGACCTGTTTGTTGTTTCAAGGACTTCATCACCCCTTGTATTTTCTACAAATTCTTCTTCAGGTTTGTGGTATGTTTCAGTAACAGAGTCCTTTACATGCTGTCGTCCTTTATTTCTCCGGCTAGACCCCAGTTTTCTTCTGTTCCCAGTAGGGTTGAAGCCTGTGTGGATTTTCTCCTCCTTAGTCACAGAAGTGTCCAGAGGTTGAGAGTCCAAAGGAGTATTCATTTCTGATTGCAGGGTTTGTAAAGAGGATTCCCCCTCCTCTATGAAGGTCAGTTTGTCGATCTGATGGATTTCTTCAGCTTGTGTTGGCTTAACTGCCTCTTCATAGGCTTCATTTAAAACATCCTCTGAATGCAGAGATCCTCTGACTTGAGATAAGTTTACAGGCTCTTTTTGTTCCTCATTTGAAGACAACTCCTCTTTCGGTGATGTAAATGCTGCTTGCTCACTACTGCACTCAATGTCAGTACGTTCTGCATTGCTGCTTTTTTCTGTGATTACCTCCGGTGTCATAGAAGACTCTAGATCAAAATTGTCATCCTGTAAATTTCCATCCTTACTTAACAATTCTGCGTCATTGTCTCTTTCATTGCTTTCCTTCACTGTTACATAAGACACATTGGGAAGTTCTTCATCTGGCATCTCTGTGGAATTTGATTGGTCAATTATCTGGTGATCCACTGTTAAACTTGAATGTAAACTTGTAGTAAGCTCGGAGATGTCATCGAATGTGCCAACATGTGCATCTTCTTTGACTTGATCACTAACTTCAGTCTGAGCAGTGTCTCGTGTCTCAATCCCTGTGCTCTCTATTGTTAATGACATTTTTGTTATTTCAAGAAGTTCGTTATCCCTGGTATTTCCAACAACTTCTTCTGTAGGTCTGTGGCATGTTTCAGCAGAGTCTTTGGCATGCTGTCTTCCTTTATTTCTACGGCTAGACCCAAGTTTTCTTCTGTTCCCAATGGGGTTGAAGTTGGTGTTCTTTTGAAGAGGTTGTGAGTCCAAAGGAGCATTAATTTCAGATTGCAGGGTTTGTAAAGGAGTGTCGCCCTCTTCCATTTCAGGGAAGAGTCCTTGCTTCTCCTGACATCCTGTTTGTTCAGCACTAGGTTTTATATCATCCTCTACTTGGCCTTCAATCTCATATACCTGGCCCAGTGCGTTCTCTTCATTTTCTATGCCACTGGTCTCTTCTTTCATGGTGTCAGATACATGATAATCCTCATCTGTCTGTTCCAAAGCCTTGAAATCATCTTCTTTTGTCGAATCACCCTGTTTGGCATCAGGATTTGAATCTTCTTGCTTGGTAGCAAAATCATCAGTACTTTTCACAACCAACTCAGATTGGTGTGTGTCACTGACTTCAGCTTGATTTATCATGTTTGCAGGAATTAATTCAGGATTTTCTGTGGCATCATGTGTCACACTTTCAGAGAAATGTTCCATTTCATGCACTTTGTTTACAGCATCCTCTGAATGATGAGCACCTTTGACTTCTTGACTCTGAGGAGTGTTAGATTTGTTCATTCCTTCCAGCTCGGCCACCACGGATTGATCATGCACATCCACTTTAAAGTCAGTCTCTCTTTCATCATGATCTTCTTGAAGTTTTTCACTTTTAGGAATCAATTCTTCCTGACCAGTTTTCTCTGTTGCCACTAACACGTGTGTTGTTTCAAGGGTTTCATTACCTAGGGTACTTTCTAAAACATCTTTGTGTTCATGGGATGATTCAGCAACAGATCCCTTCACCTGTTGACGTCCTTTATTTCTTCGGCTAGACCCCAGTTTTCGTCTGTTCCCGATGGGGTTGAAGCCTGTGTGGGTTTGCTCCTCTGTTCTCACAGAATCAACCTTAGGCTGGAAGTCCAAAGGAGCATTTGTGTATGATTGCTGGGTTTGTAAAGAGGATTCACTCTCCTCCATGTCAGGGAAGATTCCTTCCTTCACCTGATATCCTGTTTGTTCATCACTAGGTTTTATATCATCCACTACTTGGCCTTCAATCTCATATACCTGACCTAGTGCATTCTCTTCATTTTCTATGCCACTGGTCTCTTCTTTCATGGTGTCAGATACATGATAATCCTCATCTGTCTGTTCCAAAGCCTTGAAATTGACTTCTTTTGTTGAATCATCATCATCCAGTTTGGCATCAGGATTTGAATCTTCCTGTTTGGTAACAAGATCATCAGTACTTTTCACAACCAACTCAGATTGGTGTGTGTCACTGACTTCAGCTTGGTTTATCATGTTTGCAGAAATTAATTCAGGATTTCCTGTGACATCATCTGTCACACTTTCAGAGAAATGTTCCATTTCATGCATTTGTGTTGGATTAAACTCCTGTTCATGCACTTTGTTTACAGCATCCTCTGAATGATGAGCACCTTTGACTTCTTGACTCTGAGGAGTGTTAGATTTGTTCATTCCTTCCAGCTCGACCACCACTGATTGATCAGACACATCCACCTTAAAGTCAGTCTCTCTTTCATCATGATCTTCTTGAAGTTTTTCACTTTTAGGAATTAATTCTTCCTGACCAGTTTTCTCTGTTGCCACTAACACGTGTGTTGTTTCAAGGGTTTCATTACCTAGGGTACTTTCTAAAACATCTTTGTGTTCATGGGATGATTCAGCAACAGATCCCTTCACCTGCTGTCGTCCTTTATTTCTTCGGCTAGACCCCAGTTTTCGTCTGTTCCCGATGGGGTTGAAGCCTGTGTGGGTTTGTTCCTCTGTTCTCACAGACTCAACCTGAGGCTGGAAGTCCAAAGGAGCATTTGTGTCTGATTGCTGGGTTTGTAAAGAGGATTCACTCTCCTCCATTTCAGAAAAGATTCCTTCCTTCTCCTTATATCCTGTTTGTTCATCACTAGGTTTTATATCATCCACTACTTGGCCTTCAATCTCATATACCTGACCTAGTGCAGCATCTTCATTTTCTATGCCACTGGTCTCTTCTTTCATGGTGTCAGATACATGATAATCCTCATCTGTCTGTTCCAAACACTTGAAATTGACTTCTTTTGTTGAATCATCATCATCCAGTTTGGCATCAGGATTCGAATCTTCCTGTTTGGTAACAAAATCATCAGTACTTTTCACAACCAACTCAGATTGGTGTGTGTCACTGACTTCAGCTTGGTTTATCATGTTCGCAGAAATTAATTCAGGATTTTCTGTGACATCATGTGTCACACTTTCAGAGAAATGTTCCATTTCATGCATTTGTGTTGGATTAAACTCCTGTTCATGCACTTTGTTTACAGTATCCTCTGAATGATGAGCACCTTTGACTTCTTGACTCTGAGGAGTGTTAGATTTGTTCATTCCTTCCAGCTCGATCACCACGGATTGATCATGCACATCCACCTTAAAGTCTGTCTCTCTTTCATCATGATCTTCTTGAAGTTTTTCACTTTTAGGAATCAATTCTTCCTGACCAGTTTTCTCTGTTGCCACTAACACGTGTGTTGTTTCAAGGGTTTCATTACCTCTGGTACTTTCTAAAACATCTTTGTGTTCATGGGATGATTCAGCAACAGATCCCTTCACCTGTTGACGCCCTTTATTTCTTCGGCTGGACCCCAGTTTTCTTCTGTTCCCGATGGGGTTGAAGCCTGTGTGGGTTTGCTCCTCTGTTCTCACAGAATCAACCTGAGGCTGGAAGTCCAAAGGAGCATTTGTGTCTGATTGCTGTGTTTGTAAAGAGGATTCACTCTCCTCCATGTCAGGGAAGATTCCTTCCTTCTCTTGATATCCTGTTTGTTCAGCACTAGGTTTTATATCATCCATCTCATATACCTGGCCTGGTGCAATGTCTTCATTTTCTATACCACTGGTCTCTTCTTTCATGGTGTCAGACACATGATAATCCTCATCTGTCTGTTCCAAAGCCTTGAAATCATCTTCTTTTGTTGAATCATCACCCAGTTTGGCATCAGGATTTGAATCTTCTTGCTTGGTAGCAAAATCATCAGTACTTTTCTCAACCAACTCAGATTGGTGTGTGTCACTGACTTCAGCTTGGTTTATCATGTTTGCAGAAATTATTTCAGGATTTTCTGTGACATCATGTGTCACACTTTCAGAGGGGTTATCAATTTCATGCATTTGTGTTGGATTAAACTCCACTTCATGCTCTTTGTTTACAGCATCCTCTGAATGCTGAGCACCTTTGACTTCAGATAAGTTGAAATGCTCATTTTGCTCCTCACTTGCAGGCAGCTCCTCTTTTGGTGATGAACTTTTTGCTCCTTCTACACTGCATTCAGGTTTTGTATGCTCTCCTGAGCTTTGTCTTTCTGTGGTTATCTTCAGTGTGACAGAAGACTCTATATCCTCTGTTTTTAAATGTGACTCACTCACCAAGTAGTTGTCTTCTAAATTTTCTCTCATACTTATCACTTCTGTGGCCTCATCTCTTTCGTTGCTTTCTTTTGCTGTTACAGAAGACACATTGGGTAGTTCTTCATCTGGCATCTCTGTGGAATTTGATTGGTCGATTACTTGTTGACTTACTGTTAAACTTGAATGTATGTTTGAAGTAGTAAGCTCAGAGATGCCACCAAGTGTGCCAACATGTGGATTTTCTTTGACTTGATCACTAACTTCTTCAGTCTGAGCAGTGTCACATGTGTCCATTCCTTCCAGCATGGTTTCCATTGAGTTTTCCTGCGCTGACGTCTCTATTGTTAATGACATTTTTCTTGTTTCAAGGGGTTCATTTTCCTTGATATTTCCAGAAACTTCTTCTGTAGGTCTGTGGTATGATTCAGCTACAGACTCTTTGGCATGTGGTCTTCCTTTATTTCTTCGGCTAGACCCTAATTTTTTTCTGTTCCCAATGGGGTTGAATTTTGTATCTTCTTGCTGAGGTTCGGAGTCCAAAGGAGCATTTGATTCTGTTTGCAGGCTTTGTAAAGAAGAGTCGCCCTGCTCTATTTCAGAGAAGAGTCCTTGCCTCTCTTGATGAACTGTTTGTTCTGCATTGAGTTTTATGTCATCCTCTACTTGGCCTTTAATCTCATATACCTGACCTAGTGCAGGGTCTGCATTTTCTATGCCACTGGTCTGTTGTTCCTTGGTATCACAAACATGATAATCCTCATTTGTGTGCTCTAAAGCCTCAGAGTTTTCTTTTGTAGGATGCTCATCAAAATCTAAATCTTCCTGCTTGGCAGAAGAATCATCAGTACTTTTCAAAATAAATAGGTATGTGTCCGGGTCATCAGCTTGGCCTATCAGGTTTCCAGGAATCATTTCAGGATTTTCTGTGGCTTCATGCATCACATTTTCAGAAGAGTGATCGTTTTCATGAACTTGTGTTGTCTTTACCTCCTGTTCACACACTTTGTTCACAGCATCCTCTGAGTATTGGGCATCTTTGGCTTCAGATAAGTTGAAATGCTCATTTTGTTCCTCATTTGTAGGCAATTCCTCTTTTGTTGATGAAAATATTGCTTGCTCAACACTGCATTCAGCTTCTGTATGCTCGCTGAGGCTTTTTTCTGTAAATATATCTGGTGTGATAGAAGACTCTGTATCCTCTGACTTTAAATGTGACTCATTCAGTCCTTCCTTCTCCCGATGAACTGTTTGTTCAGCACTTGGTTTTATTTCATTCTCTACTCTGCCTTCAATCTCATATACCGGACCTAGGGCAGTGTCTGTGGTTGTTATGCTACCGATATGTAGTTTCTTGGTATCATGTACATGATAATCCTCATCTGTCGGTTCTAAAACCTCAAAGTTGTTTTCTTCTGTAGGATGTCCATCCTGTTTGTCAGAAGGATTTGAATCTTTGTGCTTGGTAGCAGAATCATCAGTATCATCAGCATCATGTAACATGCTCTGAGAGGAGAAATCAATTCCATGCATTTCATGCATTTGTGTTGGATTATCCTGCTCATGCAGTTGTTTTACATCATCCTCTGAATGATGAGCACCTCTGACGTCTTGACTCTGAAGAGTTTCAGATTTGTCAATTCTTTCGACTTCCACTGATTCATCAAACATCTCCACTTTAAGGTCAGTCTCTGTTTGATCATGTACTTCTTGAAGATTTTCACTTGTATGGATCAAACTTTCCAGGACAGTCTCTGGATAGGTAGGTACAGTGGGATTCAGGACCTCAAAAGAATCAGGTATAATGTTTGAATACAAAGAGCTGTCATGTGTTGCAGATATGATAACATCATGCTCACTCTCTTGACTTAATTCTTCTTGACTTGTTCTCTCTATTGTCACTAACATTTGTGTTCTTTCAAGGGCTTCATTATAGCCTGTACTTTGTAAAACCTCTTTTTTGTGTTCATGGCATGAAGCAGCAACAGATTCCTTAACTTGCTGTCGTCCTTTATTTCTACGGCTGGACCCCAGTTTTCTTCTATTCCCAATGGAGTGGAAGCCTGTTTCATTTTGCTCCTCTATTCTCACAGAAGTGTCCAGAGGTTGGGAGTCCAAAGGAGCATTTGCTTCTGATTGGAGGGTTTGTAAAGAGGATTCACTCTCCATTTCAGAAAAGGTCTCTTCCCTCTCCTCACAATGTGTTTGTTCAGCACTGGATTTTATATCATCAACATGATAATCATTTTTATGCTCTAAAGCCTCCAAGTTGTTTTCTTTTGAAGGATGCTCATCCTGTTTGTCATCAGGATTTGAATCTTCCTGCCTGGTAGCAGTATCATAAGTACTTTTCACAACCAACTCGGACTGGTGTGTGTCACTGACTTCAGCTTGTTCTACCAGATTTTCAGAAATAATTTCAGAATTTTCTGTGGCATCATTTGTCACACTTTCAGAGGGGTGATCAATATCATGTGTTGCCTTAACCTCCTGTCCATGCACTTTGTTTACAGCATCTTCTGAAAGAAGAGCACCTGTGACTTCTTGAACAGTGTCAGATTCATCCATTCCTTCTGATGTAACTCCCACGGAGTTATCAGACACCGCCATTTTAAAGTCATGATCATCATGATCTTCTTGAAGATTTTCACTGGTAGGAATTAAACTTTCCTGGTTAACCTCAGGATAGTTGGGTGTAGTGGGATTCTGGACCTCAGAAGAATGATTAGGCATACTGTTTGAATACAAAGAACTGTCATGTGTTGCTGGCATGATAACATCATGATCACTCCCTTGACTTAATTCTTCCTGACTTCTTTCTATTGCCACTGACATTTCTGTTGTTTCAAGGGCTTTGTTATCTGTGGTACCTTCTACAACTTCTTTGTGTTCATGGTATGACTCACCAACCGGTTCCTTGAAATGCTGTCTTCCTTTATTTCTTCGGCTGGACCCCAGTTTTCTTCTATTCCCAAACATGTTGAAGCCTGTGTCATTTTGAAGAGGTTGGGAGTCCACGGAGGCATTTGTTTCTGATTCCACGGTTTTTAAAGAAGCGTCACTCTCCTCCATTTCAGAGAAAAGTCCTTGCTTCTCCTGATGAACTGTTTGTATAGCATTGGATTTTCTATCATCCCCTTCTTGCCCGTCATCTTCATACGCCTGACTTAGTGCAGTGTCTACTCTTTCTATGCCACTAATCTGTAGTTTCTGGGTATCATACACGTGATAATCCTCATTTGTGTGCTCTAAAGCTCCAAAGTTGTTTTCTTCTGTTGGATGGTCATCTTGTCCGTCATCAGGATTTGAATCTTCCTGCTTGGTAGTAAAATCATCATTACTTTTCACAATTAACTCTGATTGGTATGTATCACTAACTTCAGCTTGGTCTATCAAGTTTCCAGAAATTATTTCAGACTTTTCTGCAGCATCTGGTGTCACACTTTCAGAGGAATCATCAATCTCATGCATTTCTGTTTGGTTAACCTCTTGTTCATGTATTTTGTTTACAGCATCCTCTGGAGTGACTTCAGACAAGCTGAAATGCTCATTTTGTTCCTCATCTTTGGGCAACTCCTTGTTTGGTGATAAAAATGTTCCTTGCTCAACGATATATTCGAGTTTGGTATTTTCTCTTGGGCTGGTTTTATCTGTGGTTGTCTCTGGTGTGGCAGAAAACTGTGCAACTACTGATTTTGCGTGTGACTCACTCACCAAATAGTTGCCCTGTAAGTTTCCATTCTGCTTTGACAACTCTGCATCCTCGTCTCTTTCCTTGTTTTCTTCTTCTGTCACAGAATAGACACACACAAGTTCTTCTGGTATCGTCCTCAACTCTGATTGGTTAATCAGCTGTTGATCTACTGCTGCACATGAAAGTACACTTAAACTAGTTAACTCAGAGGTGCCAACAAAATCTGCATTTTCTTCGAGTTCCTCACTCTGAAGAGTGTCGGCTTTTGTAGTTCCTCCCAGCACTGTTTCCATTAATTGACAAGAATCAGACACTATTTTATTTTCATCATTTTCATCTTGGTCTGCTTGCAGATTTTCACTTTTGAGAATGAAACTTTCCTGGTCAGTCTCTGGATAGTTTGTTGTAGAGTACTGAACCTCAGAAGAGTAATCAGGTGTAATGGCTGAATATAAAGAGCTGTCATGTATGACAGACAAATGCTCACTCTCTCGACTCAATTCTTCCTGCCTCTGAGGTTGTATTGCCAGTGACATTCGTGTTGTTTGGGGGGTTTCGTCGACCCTGGTCTTTTCCTCAATTTCCTCTCTAGGTTTGTGGTATGATTCAGTTGCTGAGTCCTTGACACGCTGTCCTCCCTTACTTCTTCGACTAGACCCCAGTTTTCTTCTGTTCGTTGTGAGTTCTGGTGATGGTGGATTTGGGTTTTCAGATTGTAAATTGTCAGGATTAACCAATACATTTAATGAGTCAGTGTTTTCTTCTGGTACGTAGGGTTGCACTACAGAGACACTGTCCGTTATGTGGAGCTCATCAGCATCAGCTGTCTTATTTTGGTTTGCTGCCCGGCGGCGTGAACCAATTCTTTTTTTCTTTGCACTTTGAGCCGACATGACTTCTAATCTTTTCTCCTAAAGCATGAGACATTCAATGCAATGAGTCAGCAAATCAAGTTTAAATCTACCACAAAGCAGCATCAGATAAAACTGAATCTCGAGTAGTACATAACATGAAGTCTGTGCGAGTAGTCTCTGTCTCGATTAACTAATGGGAAACTATGAAAACAATAATTTCATTCTCAAATAACACACAAACTGAAAACAGTGGGATGCATGCTGATTACTGATACTTAATGCTTCTACTATACAGCAAAGTGAAAACTGTTCAATCATTTTTTAAAAGGTTAAATTGCACCAGTTACGTTCATTAGTAAAACTGGTTTCAGAAACAAATACATTTAAAACATGATTTCAGGCCTTCTACATGACTGTTACAACACCACATGTACTTACCAGCTCAATGTAGCACCTCCGTCATCTCACAACATGAGCTGCATTATAGTGTCATCAGCCTATGTTGAGCAGTTACATTTCACACATGGGGGGTTGAACCTTTACTGCAACTATGACTGATAGCTTCCTGTGTGGGTTACACTTGCAGCCTCACAGCACCAACACTCAGTACTTCCTGAATTGAACCAAGTTTAATCTTCCATATTTACTTTGAATTTGCTAATTGTACATGGTGAGTTTTTACATGATATAAATCATTTATAGCAGAGGGTTTTCAAAGTGGGATGTAGGCCTCTAAACATAATGCATAAATTTGTGTAATTGGGCTAAAGAGAGTTCAGAGATACAATATTGGGTAATTTTGTTTTTCCCACTTTCCAGTCACAAACTAAGTAATACCTTAGGACCGACGTTTTTAATTGGTGACCTCTAAAGTTATGTAAAATGGCAACATTAGACTATCTTGGTTCAATTGTTGATTGTCTATGGGTTCAAATAATCACAATCACAATGACATAAACATCCAGGAAGAGAGCAAAAATAAGCAAAAAAAAAAAAAA